>WBNH01006851.1:166019-188306 GCA_013401255.1 Urocolius indicus | reverse complement strand
CGCCGAACAAATCACACACCTGAGCCTAAAAGCCGGGCATTCGGGAAACTACGACGTTTATTTTCTTCCGTAGGCAGGTCTGGTACATGAACACAATATTGATTTATTTTTTTTTTTTTTTAATAAACAGATTGGATAAAAACAATCCCGGGAAGTGTATAAAGGTGGTCATTCCCAAACTTATTCTGAACTCCACCTGCAGAGAGTTTTAAGGCTTGAACGTTTCAGTTCAGTGAAGTGCTGACATGCCACAGTGATAATTACACCCACTCCAAATTATATAAAATACGAGCATTTTATTATATTTGAGTTCAACAGTATTGCTTCGAATTACAAAATACAGCAATGTCAGAAATACTGAAGGTTTCATAAAAGCAGCAATTTCCCCTCCCGTTTCCAGTCTCAACCATCCAGAAAATTAGTAACATTACCATATTACAGAAGCCACAGATCTAGAAACGTGACCGTCAAGTCCTAAACCACCTAACTGGAACATAAATGCAAATGCCAACTGGCAGATGAGCATGACATTTCTAAGGGTATGATAATAAAGNCACACGGGACACCCAGAGATCTGTGTTAATGCCACCGCTGCCGAGCGCCAAGCTGCCGCAATCGAGCACTAACAACAGCTGCTGGAAAACACAATCCCAGTCGCAGGGGCACCCAGACGGCAGCTACCGCCGGGACACACAGTCCAACCCCGCGCCCTCCCGGCTCCTGCGACCACCTCGGTCACGGCCCGCGCACCCCTCCCTCCCTCCTTCCCTCCCGAGCAGCCCTCCCGGCCCAGCTCACCGTGCGGGCAGCAGGGAGCGCCGGACACGGGGCCGAGCAGGGCCAGCCCGCGCGAGCCCTCCGCCGCAGCCGCGCCGCCAGCCGCCATGCTGCCGCCCCCTTGCCGGCAGCCCCCGCTGCAGCGCCCCCCGGCGGGCCGGCGGCCTCGCTGCCGCCAAGCGGGAAGGCGTCCGTCCCTTGGTACACAAACCAAAGCGCCGAACAAATCACACACCTGAGCCTAAAAGCCGGGCATTCGGGAAACTACGACGTTTATTTTCTTCCGTAGGCAGGTCTGGTACATGAACACAATATTGATTTATTTTTTTTTTTTTTTAATAAACAGATTGGATAAAAACAATCCCGGGAAGTGTATAAAGGTGGTCATTCCCAAACTTATTCTGAACTCCACCTGCAGAGAGTTTTAAGGCTTGAACGTTTCAGTTCAGTGAAGTGCTGACATGCCACAGTGATAATTACACCCACTCCAAATTATATAAAATACGAGCATTTTATTATATTTGAGTTCAACAGTATTGCTTCGAATTACAAAATACAGCAATGTCAGAAATACTGAAGGTTTCATAAAAGCAGCAATTTCCCCTCCCGTTTCCAGTCTCAACCATCCAGAAAATTAGTAACATTACCATATTACAGAAGCCACAGATCTAGAAACGTGACCGTCAAGTCCTAAACCACCTAACTGGAACATAAATGCAAATGCCAACTGGCAGATGAGCATGACATTTCTAAGGGTATGATAATAAAGTCTCTGTGCTCTATATATTACAGGTGGGGTTTTTTTTAGTAAAAAAAAAAAAAAAAAAATAGAAGTGGTGAGTTTAGATAGAAATTTAGAAGGCAGACTGGCTTTGTGACAAACACATCAGCGCTTCTGTCATTAATAGTGCAGAACCACTTTGGTGACAACTGATGAACACGTTTATATGCAGATGGCAAAACACACCTGCAACAACATGGTGCAATTCTTTCAATGTGATGGATCTATAAAGAAATATCACAATTTTCCACACATGTGCTTAAATACACAAGTTCTAAAAACTAGAGGTGAAATTTCAACCTCCGAGACGTACGCTCAGTTGATTTTGTCACAGTAGGAACTGGGCATACTTAATTGCATTGAATTTCACTGTAACTGAACTATTTAACTAATTTTTGGTCCCCATGTGCAAAAAACCTACTTGGAACATTTTCTTCCCCTTCTCTTTTTCTTTCACTTGCTTGTCCAGGACAGTTTTCTTTTTACTTTTTTTTAGTGCATGACTGTTCAAGTAGCTAGCTTATGAAAGCCTACAAACAGTTTAAAATATCAGGAAGAAACTCCAAGAAAAACCATTTTCATAATTAAAGATAACATTCTACACTTTTTTTTTTTTAAAGACCACATAAAAGAAAATTTAAGAAACTGTTAAGTGTACAGGTTCTCACATATATATTAAACAAAAAGAACTCCTGTTGTATTCAAAAGTAATTTCTCGGCATATGCAAACTGGGTATCTTCCCTTATTCAGAATAGATTAATTTAGCCTATAAAAATACAATATGGACAAATTATTCAGAATAGATTAATTTAGCCTATAAAAATACAATATGGACAAATTCTTCTCATTCCCTGACATAAGAACTCATAATTTTGACACAAAAATTGTAAACTTTTATTACATTCAAAATACATTTCTTAAGTCTTTAGGATTTAAGTTCTGAGGTGTTGGCAGCCAGAGCTCTTGGTATACAGCAGAAACAGTACGTTATTGCAGAGCCTCTACACAGAAGTACCTTTCTACAGTTAAGAGAAACTTACTCTTCTCACGTATTTTTGTTGCTACCAGGAGGAAAAGAAAGGCTTCCTGCTATGAAAGGTCTGTGTGAACGCATTACTCAGATGAACAATTCGGCCCTGACCTCCAGTGCTGCTTCGCTCCACAATCACACGTGGCATCTGCACAAGCTGAAGGGGACTTTTTCCATCCTTTAACGCCTGAGTAAGGTTTAATATCTGAAAGAGTAAAAGCAGGTGAGGCGAAGGTGCCGAAACGGAACTGTGGCCAACAGGCTTATAAATTCAGATGTCAGTCCTGTAGAGGACTGCATTGTCAAACAAAATTAGCTTTAAAAGCCATTATATTACAAGTAGAAATATTGTATTTATTTGGTAAAATTATTACATCCTACCACTATCTGACAACCTTCCTATTGTTGTCTTCAATATTTGATGCAATTCTCTGAAGTTTTGGAAATTGTTAAGAGAAAAAAAAATGAAATCCAAGAGCATATGCATTTATCACAGGATCTACCATGAATTTTGCCACAAGTTATTTTCATATCAGGAGATACGAAGCCATATTATTAACCCACACCAAATCCAGTGCTAAGATTCAAATAGCCCTCAGCTTCCAGGAGGCTGTTATCCTCCTTCCAAAACTTCAGTGCTCATAAACTGCCCTGAGAATTTACTCTACTTTCAATGTTTTCCTGATGAAAACTGAAGCAAATACTCAGTTTAGTTGCAGCGACACACTTGCATTATCCTTAATATTAAGCCTTCTTCCCGTCCCCTGCACAAAGCCTTTCCTCCTCGTGCGATTACTGAACCCTGCTCATTTTGCACTTTCATAGCTGAAGAATCCTGACATAAAAAGCCTTTTGCACGGTTTACTGCAATTTGGCCTTTCCAGCAACTGCACTTGACATTTACATTTTCTAACTTCTGAGGCAATGCTTCATAGATCTGTGTTGTCATGTTGCTTAGTCTCTATACTCTTGAAGGAACAGTTCACCTTGGGTTTAAAACCCTTTCCAATGTTTTTTTCCCCTGCTTCACAAAAAGATGTCTTTAACTACTTTTGATACTTTAAAGATCTCATCCCTCATGTACAAGATGTATTTCTCTTCAATATCCTTACCTTTATCAACTAGATTACTGTTTTCTACTTATTTCAGTTTTCATTCTTAAGGATGTATTTATAGATGTTTTGGCTATCATGCAAATTGCTCTTGACTGCATGAATCTGTTATCATGTGATTTAGATATCCAACTCTTTTATAATGCCCTTGTAACATACACCAAAAGCAAGTCTAAAGTCAGTGCTTAAAAGGCATCATTTGCTGATGTGTTTCACATCCAAGAATGACTCATTATCTGCATTTCTTCCCTAAATCCATGCCTGAAAACCTGACATCTCTCCCAGTGAAACACATTCTTGTATAGCCAGGGAGAGGCAAAAAAGACCTCAAAAACCAACCAAACCAACAAACAAACAAAAAACCCCAGCCAAATCTCTCCTGAAATCCAGGTCAGAGATAGAGTTTAAAGAAAGGGTCCAGATGCAGCAATTATAGTGGGAAATTAATTGGGACAATCTTAGCTAATCTCTCTCAATTATATAGATCAAGTTTATTCCTTAAGCTTTTTGTTAAACAACAGATTCCCTGTAGCCAATTGTCTCATCACAAAAAAGGTGCTTAACACGGTTTAAGATGGATGAATACTTCAGAAGCGACCTTGCAGTGACTATATAAACTGTTCTGAAATGTTATTTCAGAAATAACTCAAGTAATTCAAATTACAAGATAACATTTGCTGGCTTTTAGACACCATACCTAAGTATTGCTAACTGGGATCGTGTTTGACTAAGCAGAGTGACAGCCTCGCGCAAGGTGGTACTTCCTATAGGAAAACCTACACAGAAAAGGTCAGCTTAAGCCACTCTAGGAATTGTGAATGCCTGGTTTTAAACCACTCATGTTGGATTTATGAATGCAGAGAAGGCAGTTTCAAGAAATTCAGGGCAAAAAGGACATTTATCTAGTCCAATTCCCCTACGATTTCACAAATCATTGGTTTATGTCTAAAACAAACTAAATAATTTGTTCCTTGCTAAAGCTTATTTTCCAGTATATCACACCAATCTGAAATTTGAAAACTGAAAGAAGATAGAACAATCTTACTCTTCTCTTGCTTCAGTGTTAAAAACCCCACAAATCTTAATTATGATAAAAATTCTCATCTGAAAATGGTTGGATTGGTTCCAAGTATGGTTCTGACATTTGCTAGGATTAAAACATTTTATGACCTAATATTGCCTTCTTGTCCAGAGGTATTTTAATAACCAAGGTAATCCTCCATCCCAGCTGATTCCTCTCCAGTGTTTCATTTTTAAACTACCACCTTCTAGGAATACATAGGCATTAAGTCCTCCTCTATCACCCACAAAAACAATAAATCCCATAACATCAAGAAAATCATCTTCCATAAAAGTAATTTTTAAAAACCAGTATGCACTTTCTGTTGTCTCACCTATATGCAAATAAACTCTCAAAAGAAAATTAGTCTTCTTAAATGAAAAGATCTTCAAGTGTCTTTCAATACAAGTCAGTTTTTGTAGCTCTAAAAAGCCACCTGAGACGTAATGACCAATTAAATACATGAAGTGAAAAAAAGCAGTCTTACCTGCCCCCTCATAACCGACATTTGGTTTTCAAAAGTAGCCTTGTCAAATCCTTTATCAGTCTTTATTAAAGAAAAGAAGCAGTTATTATAGCAAGTAACTTTTTAACCTATACATTTGGCATTAATTTTCATCAATTTCATAATATACAGTCATATTTACTAACAAATAGTCTTGGTATGACCTGCAAAATGATCTACTTATTGCAGCAACTTTACATATGTGAATATGAAGGCTATTCCACATCATAAAAAGGTCTCTGTGAATACCACTTCAGGGCACTGGCAGGTAGGCTCAATACCATCACACAATGCTGCAGTGCTCTGTCACCTTTACTCTGGCAAAAGAATACCTCCTTCTTCAGATGTAATACTTCAACTTTCATTGGGTTTTACAGATAACCCAAAGCCACTTGGAATGCAACCGGGTCAAAAATGCAAATCTTACCAATGTGTTTCAGGATCTAGTTTGGACATTACAGCTATACTTTCACTAAAAGTTTAAAGTTTCCATTTCTTCTGATCATCTGAATTATTTCACTTGAACATCTGACACATTTATAGAATGTTTCAGAGGACATGTCTTTATATGTCAATATTGTAGCACAGCATCAGTATCCTTAAAACAAGTTCAACTTACTTCAAATATTGTCAAGATTTCAGCGACAACCTCACATTATATGTATGTAAAATTAGGTACATGAACGTATGCAGGTACTTTAGGTTACATTAAATAAATTATAGCAACTTGGGGAAATAATGTATCTTGAGCATATACACACCACACAGGTACATTAAATGGAATTTTTACATGGATTTGTGTTATGAAAGTGAACTACTCTTAATTGACTATGAGAAACTTGGATATATAAAAAGTACCTATGTTTTCAGATCAGCTGATTAGTATTGATTAGCTACGTTAGTGAAGGAGTTTCCCCTTAATTATACAAACTCTTTCTACCATGCCAATGTTAAAACTAAAATAGCACAGTATCACAACATATAGAAGTTCAATTTATAAAAAGAAAAAACTAGCTAACTGTTCCAGTATAGGTATTCTCTATTTCAGTAACGCTCAACAAAAAGAAGCACTCAAGTCACCTTAAACAGCTCATAAAGATCTTCACAAAGATCCTGTACGAAGTTCATATCAGAAATGCGAGGAAGAACTAGGTCTCTGGTCTCCTGAGAGAAAGGAACTTTTGCTTGAGAAAGCCAAGCCCAGTGAAAGGGATCTAAGGCAGGAAAACAGTACACTTAATCATTAACAACAGGCATAAATGACACTCTTGAGTGCATACCATTGATACTTGCAATAAGCAGCAGAGTACTGTAACACCATTTTTCACAACATTGTTACCCCATATACCTGTTTTGGCTACGGTTACAAAAGCAGCTTTACAGCTGTATTAAGTAATAAGTAAAAGAGGTATATAAACACCTATAAACAGTTTCCTTTGGAGTAAAATATCAGCTACAATCAGAAATCTTTCAGATGTTTGACTCGTGCTGAAGATGTAACAAAAAAGTAGCTTCTATTTTAAACAGAATTTTAAGTTCATAAGCATGCTTCTAAGAAGGCATTTTGAGAAAACATTCCTATTTTTTTTCCACACAATTGCTAATAGGCCTTGAAAAAAAGATGTTTAATGAGTAATTAATATTTTGAGATGTCACACAAGACAGCAAACAGTGTGAGCTGCAGGCACTGAGGAACATCACTAGTAGCAGGCCACCCAATGAAGTTCCTAACACCACTCACAGCCTGTTGAGCCCGACAGTCCAGGCAGTTTTCCACCTACTTCACAGTCTGTTTGCCTATGTCCCATATTTTACTACAAGAATACCGAGAGGTCACACAAAAGGCTTTGCAAAAGTCAAGGAAAATCGGTATTCACTGCCCTCCCGTCATTCACTGAACCACTCTCATCATTCAAAGCTGTCTAGTCAGTCAAGCACAGTTTGTCTTTGGTAAACCCACGTTGGCTTTTCCATCACCTTTTTAGTTTTCATGTGCTTGAACGTGGATTCATCCAGCAGGATTCACTCCACAGTCTTCCCTGGGGACTGAGGTTAGGCTGTCTACGATATCATTCCTTGTACCCTGCATCTTGCCCTTCTTGAAGACGGATGGGATACTTGCCTTTTCCTAGTCATTAGTACCCTCCCAGTCTACTACTACAGTCTTTCAAGAGCAATGAGAAAACAGCTTCAGCAGGATCAGCCAGCTCGTATCATGTTTCTGATGCATTCCAGCTACTCCTATGAGCTTCTGAACGTCCACTTTGCTTAAGTGCTCTCTTTCTTCTCCTTTGGGTAATGATTCATTCTCAGAGGCTCTGCTTATGAGCTCCAAGACCTGAGAGCAAGCTTTAAAAGTGAAGTGCAAAGTCAGCATTGAAAAACTTATTCTTTCTTTTGCCTTTATGTCTTTGGGACTGAAGAAGAGCACAGCACTCTCCCCTCTAATCAACCCTTTCTTGTTGTTTTTTTGTGTCCTCTGCTAGCATTATTCCAGATAAGTTTTGTTTTTGCAGACTTCGTTCTTGCACTTTTGGAGATAGAAAGACTCACCTGAAGAGACTATCTATTTTTTTGTGTCTTTTATTATTATGTCCCAATTCAGTAAGGAGATCCCTGTTCATTCATGCTGTACCAACTTCCTGCCTTTTGGATAGGCTGTTCTCTGGCTTTGAGAAGGTTATTTTTCATGGTCAACCAGCTCTAGTCATCCAGAAAACATGCTCTAACTGTCAACAGCCTGTGATTTTTAGCAACATTATTCTCCAAGTATACCTTTACAGAATTGTCACACACTTGAAAACACACAAATAAAAATTACTTATCTGTAAGCTAATAATCTTCCTTTTAGGAGAGTAAAGAATGCAACACTTACATGCCCTCCACTCATCAGGATGCTTGAATGGAAATGCTAAACCATTGTCAATTGCAGCAATTTTAATGGCGGATTCTTTAGTTATAGTCCATTGACTATCCTACAAAGGAATATTTAAAAAATAAGTCATATTCATGTGCTTACAAAGAGTTAGATACCTTAAAAATATTAAATAATATACTTTTTAGCTTCACTGTCAAAAGTCAACTTAAACAACGTATAGGAGTGTACAAAGAAACTGCAGCACATATAATTCTTACTCTACCACCATTAAAGAGCTCTTCCTCCAAATACAAGATAAAAAGAGCACGTACATGGTTGAAGAAACATCCTTGAGCAACAGTTTAGTTATCACAGACCAAGCTAGTAAAGAAAAGATACAGAACAATAAAAAAAACTTCTAGCACTGTTCTGTGCAGACTACTCTCATCCAAATGGCTTTTGCATTCATTTCTCCTAGAATAATTTGCAGTTATCATATTTCTTGAGACCATGCACCAGAATTAAAGCCTAGCACTCAATGCCCTGTAAGACCAAGTTATAAAATTAAACAACTTAAAGAATGTCAGTTTCAGAGTACAATTTCCTTACCTTATCAGACAAATCAAGTCCATCATCTTGCTTCTCATACCTGACTAACCAGTTATCGTTACCTCTGTCTTTAAACAGGAAAATGCATGTCACAACACACTATTTATAAAGAAATCATCATCTACAGTGATATACAATGACTGATACTGTAAATTGAGAAGTAAAAGACAAAAGGAGACATGTAAAAACTGTTCAAAGTTTTTTCTATCACAAAACAAATGTTTTAGCTTTACCAAAATATATTGACTCAACTGATTTACTGGAAAGACTAAAATTTACCAAGTGTTCTTAGCTATGTTTTACTACTTTTGTTTCCTCCACTGGCTGAATAAACAGTAAAATACCAAGAAAACTAAGAGAAAGTACTTTCATCCATTTTATGCAGAAAGACTGGCTGCATCACACACTTCTACCAGGACAAAACTGTCAGCAGCAGTAACCACAATGACCTAATTTTTGAGCTTGTTTTAGTGCTGATGGGGAAAGGCAGAGGTCCTCCAAAATTAAAGATAGTGTGATGTTTGACTAAATGGGCAAAACAGACTCTTCAAAGAAGAAAAGCCTTACAGAAGATGCATCCTTCAGACAAAATTGAGACATTGGAGGCTTTGACAGGGTCTTTAAGATAGAAGAGAACTGCATGGATTTGTAGGTCCTTCTGCTACCCTAACGTGTACGCTTAAAATCAGTTAAACATTCATTAGAAGATTTTCATCTTCTATCAAGATTAGCTATATTAGATCAAAGTAAAATCATCCACATAATGAAGCTTTGCATTTTGAATACCTTCCTTAAATGTTAAGAACCTCACAGGACATACTTACTGTTTGGAAACAGTAGTATCTATGTGATAAAGCTGACAGACCATAGCAGCAGCTATGCATTCTTAAGAAATTGTCTTCTTTTAGTTTGCCTCTAAAAAGCAGGTTAGAGTGACTTGTTTTCGGTTGGATACCCTTCTGATTAGTGAATTTGAGGAAAGCAAAATGAAGGAGACCTAGTACTTATGAAGAAGAGTAAATAACACCCACTTCTGACAAGGCAGCAACAGAAGTATTTTAAGTGTAAAATTGCCTTTGGATTCTTGAGGAAATCTATCATCTACTTAGTAAACAGAAGATCCTAGCTTCTGAGTGAAAGAAGCAAGAAAGCAAGAGAATCCAGAGATAAACATCACAGTGGTACTTTAGTGCTTAGTCACAGTGAATATGAAGTATTCACATCGATGTGAAACCCCTGCTGTCATCAGTTCAAGTTTAGCATAAAAGGAATGGTGGTCACGGCTTTTCTTACGGATTCTGAAACCCCAGCATCACTTACCCTTATCAAGGGAACCAGACAGTTAATAGTCTACTGACAGAATTAAAGCATAATGAAAGTATTTCCTCTTGAATTCTTTTACATTGTGTAAAATATTGTTACAGCCAGAAACAGTTGTTTGGATTTTATCATATTGTAATATTTAATGTTTGAATCCAAATATTTTAGAGTTTAAAATGCAACATTCTGTAAGAAAAGTATCCGAAATGTATTAAAACCCTTTAGCAGCAGCTTTCAACCAGCATTGTTTACCCTTTCTGGCTCACAAGAGTAGACAGACACCAAGAGACACTAACAAATACCTGTATTTCTGATGACATAATCCAAGATAACTAATCTTTCAAACTGTGACTGAAATTCTTTCCTTGTGTTCTCAGGTAAAGGATCAGTTTCAAACTTCCTGAGCCAATAGTCAGCTTCCTTGTACCCTTCAACAAACAGCTGGAAGGAGCCAACCTGAAACATTAAGAAACTGCATTTGCAAAATTGGTATAATTAGGCATAATAATTCACATGTATAATATTTTTTCTGTTGAGATCAGTTACTTTCAAAGTTCTGAACAACAGGAAGCATGACATTAAAAAAAAAAAAAAAAGAAAAGAAAAGACTCGAATCATGAGGGTTTTTTCTGAGGTTTCACCGAGTTTACCACCAAGACAACGTAGCCAGACAGCTCAACATAAGTGAGCACTCAGTATCACAAGCAATACTTGAAACAAAGAGGAAGAAACAACATCTATTTCTTTTTTTTTTTCATTGGAAACATTTGGCTCAATAGTTCATAAGAAAATGTGGAATAACTATGCTGATACAAGCTTGTATAACGTATGTCCCATGGATCAAAATTGCTAGGAAGTGACACAAACAGATGACCCAAGCTGTACATAACCAATGTTACAAAAGTTTAGGAGTGGAGTATTGCAGTGATATTTTGGAAGGGTCATTTGGCAAGAATGTGGAGTACTGCACACAAAACAAAAGGAAAGTAGGATGAACACCACAACATGGTACCAAACAATATACAACAAACAAACAGAAAGGAACAAAAATTCAGAAAAATGGAAGAACTACATAAACTGCAGGGGAGAAACAATTAGACAATACAAAAACATGACCCTTAAAAGCAATAAACAGAGAAGAAAAACAACCAGTGACAGATACACAACATTTTAACTTGTTACTCCTCCAGCAGAAAGCTAGCTGCAAACTGAAAAAAATGGCAGGATTATTAAAGTAGTTCAAATAAAAGAATGACATAACATTTTACATAGAAGCAGCCAAATTTATCAAGCTTCAGTCATTCAGTGACAGTTTTCAACAAGAAACAAGAGTTTTCTTCTACATATATAGTATAGTTACCTATACTCTTTTTTTTAGTTCAAAGTTTTATGTAAGAACGAGGAAATACACAAATTATTCTTCATCTTACCTTAGGAGGTAGTCCAATGCGATTAAATTTTTTAGCAACTTTTGGCACTTTCTCTAAAGCATATTTTTTTCCTCTTGACTTTGCACGATCTATCGCACTGTAATTGAAGGTTTCACTGACAAGCCAGACAACCTTGAAACATGAAGTTAAAAGTACAGCTCAGAATTCCTTATTATTTCAATTATCAATTTACAGTAAATTTTACTCTCAGTTGTCAAAAAAGCAAATAGAAAGCATCAAGTATTTCCAACAAGTTTTATATAAAAATTGAATCTTTTCAATTTTACATATCTCAAAGGAAAATGGGAATCTTTATACTGCTTTTTGCATCTCACCAACATAGGAGGCACAGAAGTGACAGAACATATTAGAAAATGAAGTAGTTCTGAAGAAGAGATTTATTTCACATCTCAAACTTATCCTTTACAAGAAAAATCAGTCATTATTTCTACACCAAACCACTGTGCCTTTGGACTTGCAATAGGGATAATGCATGACATCCAAGGATGTCTCCACAACTACCAAGCAGGATGACAAATACATTAACCACTTTTTTTTTTTTTTTTTTTTTTTTGCACTAAACAATTCCTCTATTTCAACTTTTACCTTAGTTTTAGGTACAACTCCTAACCCCAGCTTGTCATCCACCAGATAGGCACCAGCTTCAGAGAGGTATCCCTGATTTGGAATGAGGCAGCCTCTGCCAAAGCAGCAAGGACAACAAACTTTGTGAAAATATTTGGTCCATTTTGGATTTAGATGTCCATAAGGCTCTTCAGATTTTGGTTTGAACACTCCAATAGTTTTCTAGAATAAATAATATAAAGTTAACATACAAATACCTTAGAGACTGCCTGTCTCTAAAGCAGAATACTGATAACAACAGGTTGGTTAGACATACATCAGGAATCACATTAATATGATCCTGCTCCACAACACAGGCAGATGACTTTAAGGTGCCTTCTACCTGTGACTCTATATTTGGTAACTCCAAACCACATGATTGTTACCACCTTAAAATACATAACCTTCCAATTGTCATTGACAAACTTTAGCCTGTGCGTGATGTACGTGTAATGACTGTTCCACGGCTCAAGAGCAATCCTATAGAAATGCTGCATCTTCATTCCTTCTCACAGAATCATGGTGAGAAAATCAGATTCTTATCTAACAAATATTTAAGAACAATTGTTGAAGGCGCATTTTCATGAAGATCTTAAGCTAAACACTGTCTCTTGTTGCACCAGCACTCATGGCTGATTTAGACATGAAAATCATGAACAAGTTTGCTGGCAGCTAGAAACCATCATTTTGCTTCAGAAACTTTCAATTCAACTGGATTAGTGAGAGGATTTGATTAGTTGTTCTAGCTTCTAAAGAATTTTCACCAACTTCGTCCAAGACAATCTTGCTTTATCAAAGACATTTTAAACTAACTACAAGAAAACCTACATAATTCAGTTTGTAGACAGATTACACAAGACACTAATCGTTAGTAGCATCACCCGGCTTGTCCATCCATTTTAATTAATTCCTATCAACTACCAGGAGAATCAAGTCTCAAAACATCACTATTTGCACTCATCCTATAAAATAAGTTCCCTAACAACAGGAGGAGGAAACAAATAGACAAAGATTATCTTATTTTCATTATCCTGTTACCTGTGATTCTAAGGTTACACTCAATATCATGAGCAAGGTCTAAGCAACTGCACAGACACAATTCAATTTAGACCTACACAAAAGGGTATACCAACAACAAATGTTCTATACAATGTGAAATGTCAGTTTTTTCTCTAAAGAACGTTTTGGGATTGGTTTCTTTTTTAATTGCAACACTTTGGAAACTCGTTGGTACATGAGTTCAGCCAAAATTCTGATGTTAGATTTAGAATTGTTAAAAAGTTATTTAACTTGCTCAAAACAAAGCTAACAGCTTTTCATTTCCCAGAAATGTCATGGTGTTACTGGTAGTACCTGCCAAGCCATTAATTATTGCTTTTCTGAATCAGTCTTTGGATGATGGTTCCTATAAACTGGCCATTTTAAAAAGGAGCTCAGCTCATTCCATTACTTGTCTGGACTGCACTGTGCTATACTACTCCATCTAGATATGGTTTTCAAAGCTAACAGCTTTTCATTTCCCAGAAATGTCATGGTGTTACTGGTAGTACCTGCCAAGCCATTAATTATTGCTTTTCTGAATCAGTCTTTGGATGATGGTTCCTATAAACTGGCCATTTTAAAAAGGAGCTCAGCTCATTCCATTACTTGTCTGGACTGCACTGTGCTATACTACTCCATCTAGATATGGTTTTCAAGGTATTACTGATGTTACAATCTTGCAAAATTTTGCTGAGACGCTGCTGTTTAGGACCAGATTAGAATCAGAAAGCTCAATATGCAGACAACCTACCAAGGCCAGTCCTAATTTTGTAAGTCAAAATTAATTGCTAGACTGACTGCATGGGCATTACCAATTAGCCGATAGCTAAACTGTCAAAAACATGCTGCAGTAACAGTTTGTAACAGACACAATGACTTTACTGGTTACACAATGTACAGCAAATGCAGAAATACTCAACACTTCAGCAACAGTGCTGTTTACTTACTGAACTGCTTTGTATTACTATGCCAATAAATGCAACAAGTTAATAATTTTAATTCATCGATTTTGGTTTTGTCTTTCCGATAGATCAAAATCATAAGGTGACCTAATTGAACCAGGCTATTTTACCTGTAACTTGGTAATAGTGAGTGTGGGTAAATACTTCAGAAGCTGACCAGTAAGAAGGCTTGGCCTGTCTTTAATAAGCTCTTTCCCAGCATAAGGAAGAAGGGATTACTCAAGAAGAATAGGAGAAAGCAAGTCACAAAACTGGTCTGAAGCAGAATGATGCAATACTCTGTCGAACAGGATGTGACATCCATTCTAAACATGGGAGTTGCATTATTGACAAGATGAAATTTTATCACACTTTTAATGTTGGTAACAAATGTAGATAAACTCTAAATCTAGTGCAAAGAATAAAAGCAAAATTGAAAGTCAGCTAGGAACTCAACACTACTATTCTCAGTCTCACATTGGCAAATACTATCATGTTTTGTAATGTAAATTGTATTGTCCATGTTAAAAAAAAAAAAAAAAACAACAATAAATGGTTTTTTAGTCTTAATTTGTCCTAAATACTTACATTCAAATCAATGACCTGCATGAAAAGGGAGGGGGCAACTAGTTACTGTGAACTTAACTAGGAACAAACACGATACTTCACTGCAAAACAGAAGTAAAACTAGTAAGAAAGTCACCACATAGGAAGCAAGGAAGTAAGGTGCTCCATGCAAAATACTATGGCTACAACAATGTTGCACGAGTACTCTCTCATTAGCCCCAGGGCACAGTGAGTGTGTTGGCCATTTGCTAGTCACCAAAACACTGCAAAATTAGTCTGGAGAGGCTTGAGACAAAATATATGGAAACACAGAACTAGTATCCTTTTTCCCCCATCCCCAAGTAACTTGTCTACTAACTTTCAAAAATAAAACATCTCAACTGCATAGCATCAAGAAAAACTCAAAAAAGTTTTACAGCATTTTTACAGTCGACTGTTCTTTAGACATATCATGCATTAGATTTTTTTAAGTACTGATTCAAAGCAGTATTTTGGTTATTTGCTCAGATTTTTTTCCTCCTGCATATTAAATAAAATACCTCTTTAAAATGTGTGTATATAAGCATACAATCTGAAAACCTACAAAGAACTAAACCAATGAGGCAGGGAATTGACCTGAAGTGAAGAAGTCTGCTTCAAGGTTTGAACAGGTTTTCATACTAACAGCATCGTATACAACAGCAAGACTCTCACAAAGCAATTAGAGAAAGAGTTTTCCTTGTTTCCTTCTAGCATCAAAGAGAGAGAGATCTTCCTTACCAGCCTACTGTGGCTCTTCTCGACCAGAATGAAGGAGGTCATTATTAACAAAACATTCCTGGAACACAAAATGAACTACAATGGGCAGTTCTTAGAAGACTTTGAAGAGGTATTTCTGCCACTTTCCATCTTAGAAATAAATTCATAAATTCATACATTTATTTGTCTTGAGTCAGGTAACTATTTTAAAAATCACTCATTTGATATCACCAGAAAAGTGGCATTAAAACAAACCAAACATCTATGAAAATGAAGTGGTGAAACAGATATTCTGTGAATAAGAGCTAAAAAAAAAAAGTACACTACCTCTTAAACAAATGGGAAATTATTGTTTTGGGGATGCCAGGAAGAAAAACAAATCTTGAATAGGTTTTGAAAACCTAGGCACTTAAAGTGTTCTAACCTCCCCAACCAACGTGACTGGAATCTTCCAGACTAATGAACAGCGGCATCTACCTGTAGTGGTTTTGTCTGGGTCAGGTTTTGGTAGCAGTGGGGCTACTTCTTCAAACAAATAGCTGCTAAAAGCTTCTCTGTAGCTGATAGTGCCATTTTAAGATGGCCACAGACCAAGGCCTGGCCAATTAGTGATTGAGGCAACAACTCTGTGAATAACATATTTGAGTAGGAAAAGTTGCTGTGCAGTTGCTAAACTGCAGCAGCAGCAGCAAAAGGGAGTGAGAACATGAGAATACCAAGGTCAGTGGAAACGGAGGGGGAAAAGTGATCAGACACTGGAAGAGAGATTCCCCTGTGAACTGTGGTGAAGACCATGGTGAGGCAAGTTGTCCCCCTGCAGCCCATGGAGGTCCACGGGGGAGCAGAGATCCACCCACAGGCCATGGAGTACCTCATGCTGGAGTGTGTGGATGCCTGAACCAGGCTCTTCTCAACGATGGCCAATGACAGGACAAGGGGAAATGGGTATAAACTGGAACACAAGAGGTTCCAAAGAACTACAAGGAAGAATTTCTTCACTGTGAGGGTTAACAGAGCACTGGAACAGGCTGCCCAGATGGGTTGTTGAATCTCTTTATGTGGAGACATTCAAAACCCACCTGGATGAGTTGCTCTGTGACCTACTCTAAGTGGTCCTGCTCTGGCAAGGGGGTTGGACTAGATAATCTTTCGAGGTTCCTTCCAATCCTTAAGATTCTGTGATTCTGAAGGAGGCTGTGACTCCATGGAAAACTCTCACTGGAGCTAGTTCCTTGCAGGACCTGGGAGCCTCTGGGGAGAGGAGCCCACGTCAGAGCAGGTTTGCTGTCTGGATTTGTGATCCCGTGGGGGACTCACACAGGAGCAGACAGTAACTGAAGGACTGTTCTCCCAGTGGGTGATCCACATTGGGCAGGGTGTGAGGAGCTGCCCCTGTGGGAGGACTCATGACAGATCAGTTTGTGAGGAGCTGCAGCCCATGGGAAGGACCCACATTGGAGCAACTCATGGAGGACTGTCTCCCATGGCAGAAACTCCACACTGTAGCAGTGAGAAGCATGAGGAGGCCTCCCCCTGACAAGAAGCAGCAGCAAAGTCCATGTGTAATGAACTGACCATAACCCCTATCTCCTGTTCCGCTGCACCGCTTTGAGGGGAGGAAGGATAGTTCAGGAAGAAGGAGGGGAGATTTGGTTTTATTTCTCATTTTCCCTGCTCTGTTTTGATTGTTTATTAATAAATCAAACCATTTCTCCCAAAGTTGAGTCTGTTTTTCCTGTGACACAAATTGCTGAGCCATCTCCCTGTCCTTATTTTGACTCACAAACCTCTTTTTATATTTCTCTCTCCCCTGTCCAGTTTAGGAGCGCAAGTGATAGAATGACTTGGTGGGCATCTGATACCCAGCCAGGGTTAAACCACCACACTACCTAAGACTAGAAAACAGTTGACTGAGTTTAAAATAGTCAGATATGACAAGGTGTAAGGATTGAGAGTCTTTTTTGGAACAGGTCAGTAAGCAGACAAAGTAGTTCTGATTTACAGAATACAATGTTAGAGTAAATCTGAAANGAGCTGCCCCTGTGGGAGGACTCATGACAGATCAGTTTGTGAGGAGCTGCAGCCCATGGGAAGGACCCACATTGGAGCAACTCATGGAGGACTGTCTCCCATGGCAGAAACTCCACACTGTAGCAGTGAGAAGCATGAGGAGGCCTCCCCCTGACAAGAAGCAGCAGCAAAGTCCATGTGTAATGAACTGACCATAACCCCTATCTCCTGTTCCGCTGCACCGCTTTGAGGGGAGGAAGGATAGTTCAGGAAGAAGGAGGGGAGATTTGGTTTTATTTCTCATTTTCCCTGCTCTGTTTTGATTGTTTATTAATAAATCAAACCATTTCTCCCAAAGTTGAGTCTGTTTTTCCTGTGACACAAATTGCTGAGCCATCTCCCTGTCCTTATTTTGACTCACAAACCTCTTTTTATATTTCTCTCTCCCCTGTCCAGTTTAGGAGCGCAAGTGATAGAATGACTTGGTGGGCATCTGATACCCAGCCAGGGTTAAACCACCACACTACCTAAGACTAGAAAACAGTTGACTGAGTTTAAAATAGTCAGATATGACAAGGTGTAAGGATTGAGAGTCTTTTTTGGAACAGGTCAGTAAGCAGACAAAGTAGTTCTGATTTACAGAATACAATGTTAGAGTAAATCTGAAACATCACAATCTCAAGGGCTGGAAGGGATCTCAAAAGATCATCCAGTTCAATCCCCCTGCCAGAGCAGGACCACCTAGAGTAAGTCACACAGGAACTCACTCAAATGTGGTTTGAATAATTCTTTCTTAGTAAACAATACTAACCAAATGTTACTTTTCAAGCAAGATATTCAGGTAATATCTTCTTGTCTTGTTACTTCTCTGTCTTACAGTATTCTTAGGATACCACTATTCACAATACCTTTTATCTCTTTGATGATCACTATTCAAGGCACCTTTTACCACTAAGGGAGCAGAAATAAACTTCCAAGTTAAGATTCAGCAGACAAGTAAAAAGGCAGATTTGTTTAGATCACTCTCATCCTTCTACCAATGATATAGAGCCAAGCAGACATGACCTAGATAAAAGACTATGTAAAAAGAAAAAAAGGTAAGAATGTAGAAGGCTGGTATAAAGGAATCTAAACAATATCCAAATCAGAACCTGAACTGCATAAAAAATCATTAAAAGGAAAAAGAGCAAGATGTTAAATTCTGCACAAGGAATCACTGCATTGTTTCCAGATGTTAAAGACACCCTTTTATTTTCTCCTTACTTCTCTGGTGCAGATTATTCAAAACATGGTAAAACTGCAACAGAAGAGTCAGTTATTTTGTCTTAGATTATGGTGTTAGATGCAATCAGAAACATTACTTGCATTGATTTTTCCAACATAGGCTTTAGCGTATCATAAGTAAACAATTTACTTAAAATAATTTCCATTGAAATAGAATCTCAAAATTTCCATTTTTAACTTGTTGCCAATCGTGCCTTTGACTTAGCAGTAACATGCTTACCCCTTTTGGATCCTTGGCAAAGTAACTCCCACTGGATCCTTGAGAGATTCTTTCTGGAAAAACTCCACACTCTATAGCTTGTTCTGCTCTCAGAATAATTTCTGCAAATTCTGGATCATCTAAAAATATATTCATACCAGCAGTATGTCCTGAAAAATAAGAGTACAAAATAAATTTAAGGTTGCTTGTTTTATGAACTACCAACAACAAAAGTAAACACATTGAAAAGCTAACAGCTTTCCTTGCTAATGCTTATTCAATACCAGGCAGAAAAATCTGGTCCATTAAATCAGTACAAGCTTTCCATCTGTAATCAACCTTTCCTTTAAAGTAAATCAGCTAAAATCTTCAACGCCTCATTTGAGACTACCACTGCTTATACTTCTTGAATAATTTTTTTAACATAAGGAAGCTTATAGAAGAAAAATCCCTTCAAAATTATGTCTTTTAAAAAATGCTACAGATTTTACAAACCGTTTTTATTAAAATTGTGTTCTTTTGTAGAAAAAGCTACCTGAAAAGAAACTGCTCACTGGCTTGTTATCGTACCATTCATTAACGGCTTGAATAACCTGTTCATTGTCTGCTAAGACACAACGATGTTACTCACAAAGAAACCCGTTACATGTAGCACTGACAAGTGACACCAACATCCCAGCGAAGTACAGCACGGCATCACCATTCCAACATTAAAACACTATCGGTTACCTGTAGAATTTCTTTACATACCAACCAAAACATCAGCTCTATGCAGGCATTCATGGGAACTCCGGGACTCTATGCAAACATTTAGAAAGATGACTAGAAAAGAATTTGCCAGCATTGAAAAAGTTTAAAGAGCAACAGAAGCATTAAAACAATTTCTTTGCAAGTTTAGCAACAGTAGATTTTTGTACCTTATTTTTCAGGCTAGGATTGTTGCACATCATTACTGAGTGCATGCTAATGGGTCTGGCATTAGGGTTCCCATCTGCATTAAGTAACAGCTACATTATCTGTGAATGTTTAATTTAGAATACAGTTGCCTTGTTCCCATTTCAGCACTTGAAGAAATAAGACAACACAAAACACATGCACTCTTCCGAAACAACTGACACAGAAACCATTCAGAAAAGATACTCCTGAACAATTTATGGATAGTCAAATCATTTTAAAAACTAAATGACAGCTCTTCTCGGTGTTTTGGAACACCTTTTTGTAGCATGGGACACTCTTTGGTGTTTTCTGTTACCCATGAAAATAAGGCATTTTAACTGAAGCTGGCATTTGATGAATGTGGCAAGGTTTTCTGAGTTGGTAAAAATATTTTTTAAGATGAAACCAAGCTTTCCACTCTGCAACCTAATTACGGTCACAACTTAACTCCCACTACAGTCTCTAAGCTTGTAATTGTAACTAACCAAGGTTCTTCTTGCAACTTCTCTTAAAATGTACTCTTCTCATCAAACTCGCGTTCAGGAGATCAGGGCTCATACACACACGATCGAACTACCAAGCTCAATAACTTTTTTCAAACTAATTTGGACAAGTTCTAATGCTGTGAAGCCACTATACTGGGACAACGAGAAAGAGCTGAAGATACAAATACTGCAAGTCACGTAAACACCTCAACTTGTTCTGTCAAGTTACGATGACATAAGCTAAACTACTACACTTTTCCAGAGTAATATGTATGAACTCCTTCAATACTAAACTAGCTAATTTATGCTATTTTAACATCAACATGACTAATAGTAGTCCCTTCAACCAATACTTCTTCTATATGATCTCATATCCTGGCCATAAATCTATCATGAAAACATTATGCTGCAATAACATGCATGAATAACATCTGTTGCGCATTTGTTCCACCTGACACATGAAGCAATGCTGTACCTTCCAGTGCTGGACACACCAGGAAAGGTAAGGACAAGGTAACAAGAGATGAGATGCCACAATCCATAGCGGTTCTGAGATTTTCTTACTCCTGGGGCAGATCTTGAGCAGTACTCCACATTCACCATTCTAATTGCCCCAATAGTGCAAGATCCATGGCTCTAATCTCCACTTTGAAGCACAAACCACTGTGTTTTGCTAGAAGCACTGTCCATTAATACATCTCCAGTCTTGTGGGAGAGCTCAAACACTTCAACAGCATGTTTCCATTACAGATCTGGTCTACCTTTGGAATCATTGGTTAAAATATGAGATTTTTTTTTCCTTGTCATTCAACACAGTACACTAGCAAAAGCTCTCTGTGGTTACTAAAAAAAAGTTACTACCATTAACTTATTTTGGTCAAATTGATGAGGAATTTCTTTGTAGATTTTTTTTTACTACACTATTATTGCAAAAGGAACAATTTTAGCAGCGTCTGGCAACAAATCCTGCAGTACAGTTACATCATCAAACACTATTAAGTGTGATGAAAAAAAAGTAATGAATAAATATTGTGTAGTTGATCATCTCGCCATATATTCCGAATTAGATAATGGCCACACTTACGCTGCTTCTCAAAATCATCACCAAGTTTTTGCATTATCACTTTTCACACTACATCTCTTTCTCTCTTCAAGACCAGATTTCAGAACATGAAATACAGAAAACCAAAAATATGACAACCAAAAATATGACAAGAGCCCACATCTAAAACTCTTAATACATGTGACAGTTCAAAAATGTTGAACAGATGATTGAAGTATAGAGCTGAAACCTAGTAAGCTTTTTTTTTTTCCTAACGGGATGAAAAGATAGTCACAAGCAACTAATTGCCGGGATAGGCGAGACAAATAGACAACTCGCCAGAGTTCACCAAGCAAGCGCTCAGGAAGAGGCAGCCAGTCCCAGCCGAGCACAGCCTGTAACAGCTGCAAAGCCACAAGCTGCAGAAAAACACGACAGGAACAAACAAAGCAAAGCCCAACAAAACAGCAAGCAGAGAACGAGGAGAAACAATGGTGGAGACACTCAGGAAGATGTAAATGACTTCGTGCAGCCCTGCACAAAAATACAAAGCATGTGAGTTTCGAGCCATTCACAGCAGTCTCCCTTCCAAGGCTTGTGTGTTGGCCAGCGAGCCCCTGTGCCGGCCAAGCAAGGGCACGGCACCGCTGCCTCTCGCCGGTCCTACGCCAGCCGACAGAAAGAAGCTCGTAAGCTCCCCGAGACAGGGATGGCTCCAAGAGGCATCGGACCCGGCACACGAAGCCAACTGTGGTTCCTACAGGTATTTTTCTAGCAAGGCAGAGCAGGAGCTACCTCTTTCCTAGAACACCCGTGCAGCCTAACCCGGGAAACCCTCCCCAACAAAGCTCCCCGCGCCAGCCGAGCCGAGCCGAGCCGCGCCGCGCCCAGCCGAGCCGCGCCGAGCCCAGCCGAGCCCAGCCGCGCCGAGCCGAGCC
>WBNH01006851.1:109258-165787 GCA_013401255.1 Urocolius indicus | reverse complement strand
GAGCCGCGCCGAGCCGTCCCCCCGCGCCGTCCCCCCGCGCCATCCGCGCCCGGCGGCGGCCCCGGGCCGTACCTGCGCCGGCGCGGGGCTCCTTGTCCCAGGCGGCGCCTGCTCGACGGCCGCGGCCGGATGCCCGCAGCAGAGGCTCGTCCTCGCCGTCCCCCTCGGGCCCCGAGTCCTCCTCCTCCTCCTCCCCGTCCTCCTCGAGCCCCAGCTCCCCACACAGCCTCACAGCCCCCCCGGGGGAGGCTTTCCCCGCTCCGGGCGCCCGCCAGGGCGGCCCTGCCTGAGGCGCCGGCTCCGCGAGGAGCAGCAGCCGCTCATCGGGCTCCTCAGCGCCCGGCTCCGCCATCGGCAGCCGAGCTGGGCGAGAGGGGCGGGCTCAGGCGGCTCCGCCGCAGCCCATGGTGCTCCCGCCCGCCAGCTCCGCGGCCGCGGCGCCTGGCACGGCCCTGCGCATGCGTGCGGGCCGGCACCCGCCCGCGCCGCCACTACCTGCCTTAAAGGGACCGGCCCCGCGCCGCCGGTACGGGCTCCTCAGCCTTCTCCGGGCCAGACACCGGTTATGGCGTATAGTACAGCCGTCTGCAGGGATTGTATGGCTCGGGGCAAAGTTGTGCTCGGGGAAGCACACTGAGTTTGTGCAGTGGATGTCCTGCAGCAGGGTGAGCTGCGGGGGATGGATCCTGCTGGGCATGGTGCGGGCGCTGCGGTCAGCCGGCGTTATTTGCAGACGGTTTAAGACAGCGTAAGAGTGGCACGATCTGCTCAGTGTGCCTCTGGGAAATCACAGCTACAGGCCTCCGTACTTCGTTATTTTCGCCAATAACCTTATGTCACTGAAAACATCCTTAAAACTTTGTTTCTGCATGTGAAAGAGGCTTGTCTCCTGGCCACTGCTTTCCAATAGCCCCCTGCTCTCCCTTCCCCATACTTTAAAAGACATTGTTCTCCACCATCACAGTAATTTCCAGAAGGAAACTTAAACACAAGAGATGTGAAAACAATATTAATATATTGTCATTATTTCCATCTTCTCACAACTATGCTTCCACTATTAACTGGAAGAAAGAGAACACAGCTAGAACCCCAACAACTGCACTGGATTTTGATGCAGAGGCCATCTCCCACACCTCTCTGTAGAACAGGAGTTTCCTCAGTGCAGCTTTCAAAGGTATTGGTGAAATATGGGAGAAAGATACACACATGGAGTACTTGTAGTAGGACCAGGATTCTGGATTATACTGGAAGCAAATCGATTCTCAGCTAAAATAGTAATCACACGTGTTTATTATGGTCATAATTATTCATTGGATAAGGGTTCATTCTGTACGTAATCTGGACTGTGGAAAGAAAATAACTTTGCTCGGTTACTAACAAGGCAAAACCTTACTGAAATGCTTGACTTGTGTTTGTTTTGTCTCAGGTTACCTGTCAGAACGGACTTTGGAACTGAAGTTGAGTGTTATTGAGATATGTAACTTAATATCTGTAACATCTGATAAAATCCATTCACACTGGCAGTTCCATTTCCATTCCTTTCTCTTAAAAATGAACAGACCCGGGCAACTGTGACTTCAGACAAACAGACATTTTATGTATATGAAGGCTACAGCAACCTGGATGTCATTTTCTGTCCAGAAAATTATATGGATGCTAATTCCTGTGTGAAACAAACAAAAAGATCAGACTAAAATGAGAGAAGGCTCACATTTTGCTCAGCAGACCATTAAGGAAGATCGCAAATCCCTTTAGCTACATCACTCATGAGTTGTGGCTGTATTAATACTGTTCTGTCAAACAGTCCATCCATGGGTTTCTGAAAAGGTTGAAAGATATTTGTTTTGAATAAACTAAACAAGAACTAACTCATTAGTTATTGCTTCTGTCTTAGAGATTCATCTACACATGCTGTGTATGTCTAAATGCAGTTAACTTATTTTTCATCTGCTGCCATAAGAATTCTGTAACTCACAGGTCTTCATCCAATAGTCTTTACGTTGCCTCAGTCTTCAATAGTGCAGAGTTCAAACTCTGTGACAGCTCATAATTAAACAAAACACACATTGCCATCATAGTTATTAAGAAACTATTAATTTTAATTCTGAGTAGCTAATACTCTCAATTACACACCTGGATTAAAATTGCTAACAATTAAATCATGCAAATAAGTTGGATCGTTTCCTCATGCTAACACTTTTGTCTCTAGCCTTCTAATCCCCGGAGCATACTTTGTCATCTGTTTATAACATGTGGAAACACTGGAATGGGAAAAACAGAAGGGGGGAAAAAAAGTAAATACACAAGCGTGTACTTTTTTTCTGCTTTAGGTGAGCGCCCTCTTGTGATACTTTAAAATAAAGCACAAGATGAATAGCTGCTCAGTATTTCTAAAGTAACAGCAACACACCACAGCAAAACAAGCTTAACAAAAATTGAGGTTGTTCAAGCCTGGAGAAGAGAATGCTCTGGCGAGACCTTAGGTCAGTCTTCCAGTACCTAGAGAGACCTTCAAGAAAGTCGAAGAGAGTCTTTTTACAAGGGCATATAGTGACAGGACAAGTGGTGATGGCTTTAAACTGAAAGAGGGAAAACTTTTATCAGGAAGAAGTTCTCCCCTGTGAGGGCAGTGAGGCACTGGCACAGGTTGCCCAGAGAGGCTGTGGCTGCCCCATCCCTGGAAGTGTCCAAGGCCAAGTTGGATGGTCTTTGAGACAACTTGGTCTAGTGGAAAGTGTCCCTGTCTGTGGCAAGGGGTTGGAACTTGGTGGTCTGTAAGGTCCCTCCCAACCCAAACCATTCTATGATTCTATGATAACAATGAAGATGCAGCACAATTTGGGGAACTAAAAAAAAACAATTCAACTTTCAAAGCCCTTTTATGTTCAAAAGGATGAAGAAATTGTTAATTATAGTCTGAATGAACAATTCAAACAGGTGTGTGAAATTACTCAGAAGGCATTAAGGACTGTAATCAGACTAATTATGCCTACAGAAGCAGGATGGTCACTATGTACTTTTCACAGGTTAACTAGCCATCTGAGCTTAAAAATGTAAAATGGAAGAATCAGATAAGACTTCATAAAGTAATTCAGTTGACCAGGTATAAACTGGTTAAATCTAAGCACCGGAACAAACACACTGTGTACTTAACAAAACTCTTCAATTTTTACACACTCATTATGGGTTATTTTGGGAAGGCAAATGGCAACCTGCTAGCCTCTATGGCTGCTCGAGCACAAAGGATGGCAGAGTGCTCTAATGCCCTCCGGAGCCCCTGTGATTCCACCTGCTAATGCTCACTGGCAGCTCCTAGGAAAGGCAGAATGCCTGTCCCACATTTCCTGCTGGCCTGTCTTGTCCCAAACAAACTAAAAAAAAGAAGGCAACTTAGCTTCCTCCCAGCATCATGTCCTTCTCCCTGTAATTCAGTGTTTGCGTTGTCTCCGCAGCCCTGGCGAGTAGGCTGGGCTGCAGCTGCACCAAGTTAGTTGCTGTGACAGTCACCCAACCCGCCCTGCTCACTGAAACGTTGTGAGGGACCAGGGAAGGATCTCGCCCTGACAAGAGCCTTCACGGGTGTTACGTGGCTGCTTTTAGCTACAAAACTCGGGGAGGACGGAGAGTAAAAACAACCCACGATGAGGTTGTTGTTCGTGGTCAAGAAGTCGGCTTTTGGGTGCTTTTTGGGTGCTTTTTTCACTCTCACGGACGAAGGCCAACGGCTGCGCTACGTGTGAAGGGCCAGCCCCGAGCGCGGAACATGGACGCGCATAACAGCAGCTCGGGGCGAAGGGCACCGCAGCCCCACGCAAACACCTGCAGCAGCGCTCACACCAGCGCCATTGGCTGTGCCGGCGGGGCGGGCTCCAGCCGAGAGCGCGCGTGTGGCGGGGCGGCTGCGCTCCTGCCTCCCTCAGGGGCGTGGCCTTCGGCGCGCCTCGGCGGCGCAGGCGCGCTGCCCCTGTCCGGCCGGCCCTCTGTGGCGGGAACGGGTCGCGTCGCTCGTGGGTCGGTCGGCGGCCTTGCGCCGCGCCGCGCCGGCGCTGAGGGGGAGCGGCGGCAAGAGATCCCCTGCCCCTCCGCCATGAACGCGGAGAACTTCGGGGCCAGTGAGCGGCTGGTGACGGCGGCCTACGTGCGGCAGGGGGCGCAGGGCCGCCGCGCGCACGAGCTGCGCGTGCGGGCTCTGCTGGAGCAGGTANCTGCCTCCGCCGCCGGAGATGCGCGTCCCCGGGAGCGCGGCTGGGGCACGGCCGAAGCGTTTCCGCACGGCTCCGCGGTCGCCGAGGCGCGCTGCGCGCCGCGTCTCCCGGGCCGTGCTGCCGCGGCTGCCCGCACGCTGCGTGGGGCCCGCGTTAGCCGCAGGGACGCGGTGCCGGGCCCGGCCAGGGCAGGCTGCCTGTGGAGAGCTCGGAGTGCTTTGCCGCAGTGGCACAGAACTTAACGGGGCCCCAAGAATGAAAGGCTGCGCCTAGGAGGAAAAATGATCGCTTTCGGTTGTGCACTTGCAGAGGAAGGCCCAGCGAACTGTTAAAAATGCTCGTAAAAGCAGTAAGATGCTAACATATTATTGTATGAGGAAAAAATGATCCCTGTAAGGCGCCAAAACAATGTGTTTCTTTGTCTTCTGTGTTCAGAAATAGTTATCAGTGAGTTCCCCAGCGTTTCAGCTCTTGAGCGTCCTTAGGCGCATCATCCGCTGTTTCAAACTTGGCTTTCATACCACGCTTCAGAAAAGTGAATTCATTGCTGAATTCATTGTGCTGTCGTTGGGACATGCGAAACAGAACTGTTGAGCTGCTGTAGTAATGCTTCGAAGGTGCGAGGATGCCTTTCCTCTGAGGATTCCTTCTACAATAAAGAGCATAAGAAAGCATGTCACTGGTGGCAGGCTTTGACATGTTATTTAAGTGTTTTCCTTACCTAGTAGATAGTAACTAGGAAGGCAAATAGGCAGCTGGGAAGAAGTGTTACAAGTAAAACTATGTTTCTGTTCATAGTCACCTCTCTCATCCAATTTTCTTTCCGTAGTAGTAGATTCTTGTCTAGAGAGTATGTCAAATATTCTAGTCTTCTAGGGAATAATAAGCATGTACGCACTGCAGTAGTTGTGTGTCTACCTTAAAGAACACTTGAAAGCGTTGAAAATTACTACTTTAATATCGGGACATGCTAATCTAGTTTCATTTAATGTATGGAAAAAGCATTATTTCACTTTGAATACAGGTTCATAACATTAGATAGAATAAAACGGCATAATGAAAGTACAAAGTGCTGTTCAGGGTGGGAAAGAAGGGTAACGTTAGTCAAGTTGTGTAAAACTGTTCATTTTTAATTTCCAAGTTTCATAATTACCTTTACGTTATAATTATTAAGGGAAAATGTCCTGAAGATGGATGGGATGAAAGCACCATTGAACTGTTCCTTCATGAACTTGCCATAATGGATAGCAATAACTTCCTGGGCAACTGTGGTGTGGGTGAGAGGGAAGGAAGAGTTGCGTCAGGACTCGTTGCCCGGAGGCATTACAGGTACAAGTTGTTGGTAATTTGAATTATTCGGATTTATTATTGATATTTTCAAATGGCATATTTTATTGTCTTGTTATCTGAGACCTTGAAAAAACAGTGTAACGTGGTATTGAATTGGTGGAACTTTCTGTATTGAATTTTCATTAGTAACTCATTGGAAAGTCTTGAATGGAACAAAAGTGTGTTGCCAGGGTTGTACCCTGTGTGTTTATTGAAAACTACTGCAAAGTAGACTTGTAAAGTATCAGACATTCCTAGTCAACAGCTATTTGCATTTTGTTATGTTCATGAATGTCTTTATAATGTGATTGGGTAATAAGCACATGAAAACCCAGTCCATCTCTAGTAAATTTTACATGAAGTAAGGAGATGTATGAAGACAGAGCTCTTAATAGCTTGCTGCCCTCTGGCACTCAATGAGTATGTTGGATGCTATAATTCTAGAGACTCTACAGTAATTTCTGTATGAATGTGCTATTTTTTTATATAGAGTTCTGTGCTGAGAACCTTGCTATGATGTTTTATCTAACAAGAGTGAAACAAAGTGAAATTTCCTGGAATCTTTGAAAGTTTTAACACAAAAGCAAATTAGAGACCAGGAATTTAGTAAGCTTTACCATATGGAATTTCAATTACTTAGGTTTAATGGCTTTCTTAAGCCTGACAGTACCATGAAAAATGAATGAAGGAAGCTGACAATACATCAATTTTGCACTTGTTTTCTGTACTGCTCTCTAGTCTAGGAAGTCTATGGTGGGGAAGGTAGTGTGTCACACTGAGTAGAGTGTCTGGCAGTGTTGGAGGAAGCATGCCCAGTTCTGGCCAGAGAGAGCCTGGGATCGCACTTAGCTGCTGTTGGTCTGATGCAGCACTGTCACCTGGCATCTCACCTTCAGCTCTGAGTGTCAGCAATAGCAAGGGAAGGTAGAGAGACATCTGCCACTCTGCTGATTTCTGCAGTAAGTTTTACAGGTAACTTTGGGAGTGATGGAGGTAGCAGGAGATTGTTCTCAATCTGTCTTTCAGCTTAGTACATTCCAAGGGCCAGTCTTAGAGAGGATTGCTCCTTAGGAAGCAGAACGCATGTGCCGAAAAGAAAAAGTACTAGTAGGAGAAAGCTACTAACAACATAGCAGCAGGAAGGAGGGAAGAAAATATTTTTAGTGGAGTGAGAATTATGTACAAGCTTCAATTAATATTAAGCTGTTGTTGATTTCAACCTGTAGCTTGAAATAGGGGAAAAAAATTAAGCTGTAAAACCAATGCTCCAAGAAGTTCTATATTCCAAGCACTCATCTGACTGTACTTTACTCCTTTCCCAAGACAAAACCGGAATTAAAGCCATAAATAGGAATGTATTGTTACTAGCTTATTTGAGCAGCTGCATTTCATCCGTGGATAAAGTTAGTTCTGTAAGCTTGTTTTATAAACAGTTTCAGATTCTTCCACTTCTGAAAGGTGGTAAAAAATATCCAATGTTTAGAAACCAAGTTTATGAACATAATTTATAAACAGAATACAAATACAGAAAGGGATGATATTGCATAGTACATAATATTGAATAGTAGAATGAAGTAGATGATGTGAAGATGTAGAACAAGATGGGCGAAGTGAACATTAACCTAACTGTCTTTCAGGACATTTTGTCACAGTATATATTATTTCATTGCCCTGTGGAAATGAAGCATTTGTCAGGGGTAATATCTCTGTGCCTATGGTATGCTGTTTTTTGTTTTCCTTGGAGTTGTGTTTTGGACCGTGTCAGCGTTTATAATGCTAATTCAATGAACAGCAGGAAGCGCTTCTTAAAAAGAAGACTGCCAAATGCTAAAGATGTTACTGCTATGGGTCTTCTCAAAGTTTTTCCTTTCATAGTGTTAAATCTATGTTTAAAAAAAAATTACATTCTCCCACAAACATACGTAGTTTGTTATAATGGAGCTCATTACGGCAGATGTTGATCTAGCATTAGATACAGCATTGTCCACAGTTGTTTACCAAATTAAATTCTCTTCAACCAGAAAGAATTATTGCTTTGGGATGTGAACTACTTGATGTATATTTTCAACCTTTTATTGTTTAGGTTAATCCACGGAATTGGAAGGTCAGGTGATATTTCGGCAGTCCAGCCTAAAGCCGCAGGCTCTAGCCTTTTGAACAAACTTACTAATTCAGTAGTTCTGGATGTTCTGAAGCTGGCTGGTAAGTGTAAATCTGAAAATACCTCTCTGGGAGGTTTATGTCATGGGTTCTTCATGTTGATTTCTGGCTTGTTTTTTATGTGCAGGTGTCCAGACAGTGACCAACTGCTTTGTGGTTCCTATGGCTACTGGCATGAGTCTAACTCTGTGTTTTTTAACATTGAGGCACAAGAGACCAAAGGCAAAATACATTATTTGGCCACGTATAGACCAGAAATCTTGCTTTAAATCAATGGTAACTGCAGGTAAGAAAGAGCTGACTGGTTTGCAGTAATTTTGTCTAGCAGAGTGATCAATTCATATGATTGCAGTAAGATCTAGAAAAGGCCTAATGCATTTGTCCACTCCCGATTTCTAACGTGCAAATCACACATATGAGTTGTCTTGTTAAAGCCTTGTAGGCATGTGCTGAGGTACAGAGATGTACAACATGGTCAGTAGGGAAGACAATACTAAGGAAGTTAAAGGTTGCTCTTGGAGTTAGATGCCTAATTTACTGTGGTGAGAATATAAAGTCAAGGCTCATGGTTTGACTCTGGTTTTATGCAAAAAGCATGTGTGTCCTAGGAACTGTGATCAGAAGACGACAAGCTGTCTGATTTGCACATTCTTGTATTTTAAACATGAGAGGTGTTAGCTTCCCTATTTGTTTCTAATCTTGCATTGTCACTTAGATCACTGGGAAATGAGTTTGGTGCCTTTCTCACTTCAAACTGTAGTTTCTCTCAGATAGATAGATGATCCTTCCAGCCTTTTCACCAGCTTTGTTGTCCTCTGGATGCATTCATGAACTTTCACGTCCTCCTCAAATTGTGGACCCCAGAGAGTATGGTGCTCTTGTTTTGCTGGCAGCTGCTCCTTATCCTCTTCAGGACTGAAAAGTCTAGCTCTTACAGCCTTTTATTCTAAGCTTTGTGTGCTATATTGCAGCCATCTTGGTAGCCCTTTGATAGACCCTCTCTGGTTTTTCAACATCCCTTCTGAGCGGCCCGTTACAAAACTGGAAGCATTCCAGCATTTAGATGAAGAGAAAATAATTGTTTATGTTGGAAAAGACCTTTAAGATCATCAAGTCAAATCATTAACCTAACAGTACCACATCTGCCACTAAACGTTTTCCTAAGAGTTTAGTCCATGTCCTTAAGTGCCATGCCTAAACATCTCTTAAATACTTGCAGGGATGGTGACTGAATCACTTCCCTGGGCAACCTTTAGCAATGCTTGACAATTCTTTCAGTGAATAATTTTTTTCCTATAATCCAATGTAAACCTCCCATGGCACAACTTGTGGCTGTTTCTTCTTTTTCTGTCACTTGTTACTTGGAGAAAGGAGACCAACCCCCACCTCACAACACCTTTCAGGTAGCTGTAGAGAGTGATAAGGTCTCCCCTGAGCCTCTGTTTCTCCAGACTAAACAACTCCAGTTCCCTCAGCTGCTCCTCATAAGACTTTTTCTCCAGACCCTCACATTTTTTGTTGCCCGTCTCTGGACACGCTTCAGCACCTTAATGTCCCTTTTGTAGTGAGGGACCAAAAACTGAACACAAGATTCAAGGTGTGGCCTCACCAGTGCCAAGCACAGGGGGACAGTCACTCCCCAAGTGGTACTGGTCACACAATTTCTGATACAAGCCAGGATGCTACTGTTTTTCTTGGTCACCTGGACACATTGCTGGCTCACATTGAGCTGTTTGTTAGCCAACATCCCCAGGTCTTTTTCCATGGGACAGTCACTCTTCCTCAAGCCCGTAACATTGTATGGGATTGTTTTGACACAAGTGCACAACCTGACACTGAGCCCTGTTAAACCTCATGTAATTGGCTTCAGCCCATTACTCCAGCCTGTCCAGGTCCTGCTCTCAAACAGGTCAACAGTCTCACCCAGCTTGGTGTCACCTGTAAACATACTGAGGGTACACTTGATCCCATCGTCTCATTCATTGATAAAGATATTAAATAAAACTGTTTAATATCTGTGCTGTACCCTGGGAAACATTGTTTGTGACTGGCCACCAACTGGATTTAACTGTTCATCACCACTCCTTGGGCTTGGCCATCCAACCATTTTTTTACCCAGCAAAAAATACAGCTGTACAAGTGATGAGCATCTGGTTTCTAGGAGAATGATGTGTGAAACAGTGTCAAAGGCTTACTAAAATCCAGGTACACCACAACCACAGCTTTCTTCTCATCCATTAGGCAGCTCAGCTTGTCACAGAAGGTGAGGTTAGTCAAGCAGGACCTGCCTATCATAAAACCAAGCTGAATGGGTCTGATCTCCTGATTGTTGAACACATACTGTGTGATGGCAGTGAAGATGATCTGCTCCATAATCTTCCCCAGTGCTTCATCCAGGCTGACCAGCCTGCAGTTCCTCCTTTCAACCCTTCTTGTAGATGAGTGACTTATTTGCCATCCCCAGTCCACTGAGAGCTCTGTGGTGAGCCAGGACTGCTGGCAGGTGATGGAGAATGGCTTGGGGCACTTCCATCAGCTCCCTCAGCATCCTTGGTTGGATCCCATCCATCCCATAGATGTGTGTGTGTCTAAGTGGTGTAGCAGATCACTAACCGATAATGGGGCTTCATTCTGCTCTCTGTCCCTGTCCTCCAGGTCAGAGGGCTGGGTACCCAGAGGAACCTGGTCTTACTATTAAGGACTGATGTAAAGGAAGACATTAAGTACCTCAGCCTTTTCCTTTGTTACTGTTTTCTACGACATCCAGTGAGGGATGGAGATTCTCCTTAGCCCTTCTTTTGTTACTCATGTATTTATAGAAACATACTTTATTGTCTTACAACGGTAGCCAGATTAAGTTCTAGTTGGACTTTGGGCCTTCCAATTTTCTCCCTGCATAATCTCACAACTTCCTTGTAGTCCACCTACATTGCCTGCCCCTTATTGCAAAACATAAATTCTCTCTTTTTTTTTTCCCCCTGCTGAGTTCCACCCAGAGCTCTCTGTTCAGCCAGAGTGGTCTTCTTCCCCACCAGCTCATCTTTTGGCACATGGGGGCAGCCTACTCCTGCACCTTCAAGTTTTTGATCTTGAAAATAAGTCCAGCCTTCCTGAACCCCCATTTGCCTTTCAGGATTGCCTCCCAAGGGACTCTGTCAACCAAGCCTCCTAAACAGGCCAGAATCTCTTCTCTAGAAGTCCAAGGTAGCAGTTCTGCTGATCCCCCTCCTTACTTCTCCAAGAATCAAAAATTACCGTTTCATGATCACTGTGGTGAAGGTGGCCACCAACCGTCACATCACCCAGGAGTCCTTCCCTGTTCACAAACCGGTCCAACAAGGTACTTTTCTTGGTTGGCTGGAACCTCCTAGACTGTTTCCTCTCTGCTGTATTGTATTTCCAGCAGATATCTGGTCAGATGAAGGCCACCACAAGAACAAGGGCTAGTAACAAGACTTTTCCAGGCTGCTTATATTTTGTCTGCCTCTTCATCTTAGTTGGGCGGTCTATAACACACTCCCACCATTTTATCTGCCTTGTCCTTCCCTCTGATTCTTCCCTATAAACACTCAACTGTATCATAACTGTCATTAAGCTCCAGACAACTGAAACACTCACTAACCTAGAGGGCTGCCTCACTGCCTCTTCTTCGCCAGTCCCTTCTGAAGAGTTTATAGCCACTCATTGCAGCATTCTAGTTGTGTGAGTCATCCCACCAGGTTTCCCTGATGGCAACTATGTCATAGTTTTCCTGCTGCTCAATGGCTTTCAGCTCCTTCTTTATGCTGCTCATGTTGTATGCATTAGTGTGGATGTACTTTAGTTGGGCTATTGCTCCTGCCACCTTTTTGGAAAGAGAAACCCTAATTCCTATGTGACTATTCTGGGGCGCTTCCATGGTTTTTAATACAACGATAACCCTTTGCATTAATAACTTCTTTCTTTCTTATACAAGTCCTTGAGAAGCAACCTTACGAGGTTCAACTGTTGTACATCTTAAATACATACTCAAACTGGAAATGTAAAAATAGAAGACCTGGTAAACAGCTTGGATTTTCTGATACAACAAAGTTCCCTTTCAAAATGAGGTCAAACATGGACATTTTGTCTTTTAAGAAGTAATTTGGAAGTTTATAGATTGAATAAGGCAGAGACTTATAATGAAAGCCAGTTCGTAATGATCATGATTGCGTTATTACATCCAAAGGCATTCTTTTTTAGAGAGGCTATTTTAGGTTGCTAATGTTTTACAAGTATGCCACCCAAACACTTTTTTAATCGAGAGGGAAGAAGTTAATCTGTTTTTAAAACAATCTCCAAACCTGTTGCTATTGCATACAAAGAACGTAAGGTAAGGTTGTGTCTGAGGTCCAATGTTTAACAAGAGTACTGTAGTTTTAGTGATATGGACACTGTACAATAAAACAGTTTATGTATCTCATGTTCCTAATGCAAGTCTGCAAAAATCTGTTAAAACAACATAAGTAGGATTTTTCAGATTCGTACTGGAACTAAACCCCAATAATTAGTCAGAGATCTGATGATACACTTTCAGGTTTTGCTTCTTTTGTTCAGGTTTTGAGCCTGTGGTGATAGAAAATGTGTTAGAAGGTGATGAGCTACGGACAGACACTGAAGCAGTGGAGGCTAAAATCAAGGCTCTAGGTGCTGAAAATATTCTTTGTGTGCATTCTACAACATCTTGCTTTGCTCCAAGGGTACCTGATAGGTAAGTGGTCTTCCTAACTGTCAACAGTTAGTAAAAATACTACAATCTCCTTGCTTGAGAAAAATGGCAGGCTGAAACAATATTCTCCTTTCAGAAAAGCATGTTAAAAATGTGAGAATAACACAGATTTCCCTTCTGTCGTATAACTGAGGTTAATGATTATCTCTTGTGGTGAAATGGATGTCATTTTGGTAGTCATTTTTGTATAATTTCACGGAAGGAATAAAAGTAGACTTTCATAGAAACGTAGTCCAGGAAACATATTTCAATAGCTAATGCCCCATTTTAATGTTATTGTTTCCTTTCTACTCGTCTACTTTGGCCAGTGGTGAATTTTCCTAGGCTAGTAATACAGTTTTAAAAAAAAAAAAGCTACAGCTAAATTAAAAATCCTTACTTGAGTTACTTTTTCACGTATTATACTGCTGTTTATTCAGTTAATTAAGACAAAATGTTACAAGGAAACTCTTGGAATCAGGACAGATGTCCTGTACGAGTGTAACAGATGATTTGCCCTGCTCTAACTTACCTTGGTTTGGACGTTTGCTGCCTGATTGCATGATGCTACTTGTTATAATTTCCAGTTAAGTTTCCAGTTAATTTCATGTTAAATAACCACAGAAAGAAGCTTGAAATGCATTGCATTATTTCCTAATACTATGTGTCCATATACATAACTTCCATAGTTGCTGTGAAGACGTCATTCAAGCACTAGCTGAGGCTGAGGTGAACATTGTGATTATGGATAGGAAATAGTATTTGAGGCATTATTGCAATATGTAGCTGGGTTATGAAATACTTGAAAAACTTCTCAATCTGCAAATGACAGGTGGCTGAAGGAGGAGAGGTGGCTGAAGCACTTTGTATATTGAGTCTTTTCTCCAAAACGAGCACCATTGTTACTTGCAAAACCTGCTTTCTTTATTCGCTTATGAAATTAACTATCAAGAAGCAAATTCATTAGGTTTTGCAACTGACCAGATATATTTTTATAAGCTCGCATGTAGTACACTGAAGTATGAGTGATTAGTAAGATGTCTTCTTTTTCATGGTTTTAAATGTAGTGTATCAGTTGTTCCAGTTTAATTGTTTCTACTTTATCACAGAATTGAAAATACTTACGTTTAAAGAGTTCCTCTGCAGTGCATGCTTTTTTGTTAATTACTTTGTTATCTGGAAAATGTAGTTCGATATTTGCAAGTGTAAGGAAGAAACATTATTGACTCTGAAATATGGCAAGATATGTTTCACTCTGTTTTCTTAGCTTAAAAAAAAACCCTCCAGTATTTATCATAGGTTAACCCCGTTGCTAGAGGGAAGTTAAACCCATATAATTCTGTCAGAATACTATGAAGATTGCTTGAAGTTGACTTGCAGATTTATTAGCTAACTTAAATCACAGCTATCAAAATTGAATGCTCTATTTTGTAGCTTGGGTAAATGAATCTTTTCCTTATCTGCCTCCTCTTTTTGACATGCGATTGTTTTGTCCTCTGCAACTAAGAGATGAATTATTAGGTAGTGGCACTGTGTTATGATATACCACAGATATAGGAGGATTTGAAAGCACTTTCTATTAAAGGATACTGTCAACTATTGAAGGCCATAACATTCATCTTCCCACAGGAAGGAAAACACTGTACAGTATTTCTGGAGAGTACCGTTTTTAATGCCTGTTTTTAAATATCTTTCATTTGTAAGGCTTTGTGTAGTTGCGGTGGTGGTGGTTTAAAATTTTAAGGGGCTTAGGATTATTAAAAGGTCAGGATAAGAGTTTTAGGCCTGTGTACTTATAGCTTTCATTTTGAAGTATTATTTAACTTCATGGGAATAATTTGCTAATGTATAAACACCCTTCCTCAGAGAGACATCAGTTCTCAATCTTTTACTTGCTGAATTGTGTCAAAACTACTGTATTTGAAAGAAAGCTAAAGGGGAAAAAAAGTGTTTTTCAGTGAATTTATGTAGTTAGCAGAACTCTGTATCTTGTTGCTTTCATTAATATTAGATGAAAGAGCAAAGCTTTCTTCTAGTGAACTTTTACAAGCAGGAGAGAGAGAAAGAAAGAAAGAATACATTGGAAATGTTTCTGTAAGTCCTATTGTGACTTTTAAAAATTCAAGTAGTAGAAAAACTTAGATTGAGGTTTTATTTTTCTGATACTACTAGTGGCACGTTTAATGGTTCATTTTGAGTCCTGGAAGCAGACAAATGCAGTGTGTAATTGTTTGCTTCCCTTGCATAACTCCATATTCTTTCCAAACTGTGGCACTCTCACCCTGTATTTTAATATGGATCTATTTGTTCAACAGAATAATTTTAGGAAAAGTAAAGAGACTTTTTCTGGTTTCAGTAATGGTAGAAACTAGCTCATTGCTCCTTGAAGTCTCAGGAGACGAGAAAGAAGCATAGATAGCAGTACACCCTTTGTGTTTCCAGTTTGCTGAAGTTCTCTTACCTGCACTTGAAAAGAAGTCTGGAAGAGGCAGAATGCTTTCCTTTGACTCTTTGTGATTAAGATGGGCAGATTAGAAGGCAAAAACTTTGCCCTGTGTTTCTTGAAGTATTCTCTTAATGTTGCACAGTTCAGGATTCAGGATGTTGATAAATGTGAAAAATTATTGGACATAAAGCTCCTGCCAAATATCTTGACTGTGGAAGATCAATACGTATGTTATGCTACTGGTGTTTCCTAATCATCAAATACTTATGATTTCTTTAGGGAGAAAACGGTGATGATGATGTTTCCCAAGGACTGAGGCTCAGAAAATTAAATCTGAGATTTGCAGCTGAATTTTGTGTTACAAAGTGACACTAGGCAATGTAATAGAAATAGAATGCAAAGGAATGTCACCTCTTTGAAAATGTTTTCATACTCAGTCACATTTTATATGAATGTCAGTAAATTACAGTGAGAGGCTGTACAGAAGGAGATAGAGTGAAAATGCGTTGGTGCTTTAGAGTTTGCAGATTTTTTTTCTTTCAAATTATGTCTGTCATCACTTTAAATTACTACATATTGCCTTATTTTTTTCAAATAGACTTTATTTCTAAAATATATTCGCAAGTTTGAGAAAAATCAAGAGTTTGGTTGTTTGTTTTTTTTTTTTTTTAAATAAAGCATGGATAAAGTGCCTCAAAAAAAAGAATACTTGTGTATATGTATGTTTAAAATGATAAAGGCCCTTGCCCAAATTGACCTAGGCACCCACATAAATCCTAGTTTGACTGAGAAATCCGTCCAGACTGTGGTCACTGTAATTTCAGGGATCTCGCAAGGCAAATTAAGAGTTGTCTTGATTTCTGAGTAAGCAGTTGAACAGAGTTTTGATTTGTTGATCTTTACATTCAGCCATTTTAGGGCTTTCCATTCCTTTGAAGAATATCTTTTCTGCTAATCAGTTTATCTGAAATATGCAAGTGAGACTGCAGCCAAAGGGGCAAAATATTAGTTCTTTGAAATAAACAGAAGCATGTAAAAACTTCCTGTTATATGATACTTTTGATTCCCAAGGCACATCTTGAAACTTCCATTGGGTCATTTTCAGATTTGATATGAAAAGAAAAGGGGGGAAAAAAAGAAAAGTGAATAGCTAAAGCTCTGTTAGTCATTATTGAAGTAGTCTTAAAAGAATAAAACAGAATGAGCTGGGATCTATTTACTGGTTTCCAGACTAAACTTTCAGTGAAGGACATTCTGACCTCCTTGTAGACCATTCAGTCTTTTAATTATCTGATTTGTAACACAAGTTACAGTTACCAATGCTTCTCTAAATTACAATTTTATGCTCACAGGCTGGAGGAACTGTCTGTGATTTGTGCTAATTATGACATTCCCCATATTGTCAACAATGCATATGGAGTTCAGTCTTCAAAATGTATGCATCTTATCCAGCAGGTAGGTGCTGTGTATTTACAATCAGTCCTTTTTTTAACAAGTGTAAGTAGATCTCTGACTATAGACCGCACTAGCAGATTTTGTTGGATGTTTCACAGCTTTGATACGAATCCCATGTGTGTCCAGTGTTGGAACAATTTTCAGAGAAAGTGGAACAGGGAATAGAACCTAAAATTAATATTTGTTATTTTCATCATGTGCTTTTTTAAACACAAATTTATGTAGTTTTGTGTATGTTCAAGTGTCTTACACAAAGAGAAAGAAATGTCTTTAACAAGCTTTCTTAACATATTTCCTAAACTTGACTAAAAATAATGGATCATGCTTGAATAGGGATTAAGCCTTCAACAAAACATGAGTTACAGATTTTCAGTTGGAGGGCCAAGACTACAGCAAGACTTTATAGATGTTGTCACTGTTAAAATATTGTTGGCGCCGAGAAGGACTGAGGAAACTGGTTTCAATGTTATATTCAAAAAAGTTAATTTTCTGTCACTTCAAAGTGGACGTTGCTTACACTCCAAGATCAGCTGTGAAACTGGGAATTCTTATGGTTTTGCTCATTGCAGTGTGTGTGCAGTTTCCTCAGTATTTCTTTGTCCTCTCTGTTTCGCATATCAAAAGAATAGGGAGATATATTTTTTTTTAACAGGGTGCAGGAGATCCTGAACTATTATGAATTGGGAATATGCTGGTCATTTCTTTTTTAACTAAGAAGACATTATGTTATTAACTGGGCACAGACCAAGTTGATATCTAATTATGATGGGAATGTCACGTTGGCATTTCAAAATCTTGAGAGTCTGAAGGAATCTGACAAAACTTGAAGTCCTATGTGAAATAGAAAATGACACATGCTTTACTTGTAATGTACGTGGTACCTGTTTATTGTATTGAACCTGTACAAGTTTAGTGAAATTCTAATACGAAGAAGGCTGTGGAATTGTTTTTACTGTGTGAAATGTATCTAATAATAATCTTTCCAGACCATAGAGCTACAAACTGTTACTGTGTTACTTCCTGTGTTTTTTTCTTGTCTTCTTGATAGGTTGTTTGGGTTTCTTGTTTGTTTGTTTGTTCTTTGGTTATGCAAATGTATACATTTGGTCTCTGATTTGTTTTACATTTATCTGCAAAAAAAAAAAGGTTTCCTGTGGTGGAAAATGTACTGTCTATGAGGAAGTGGTTATTAATGAATACTTACAAATATGTACATGCTGAGCACAGTGTGAGCAGAACTTGCAAGAGCATCACAGGAAAGAGCTTTTGAGACAGTTTCATTTGTCATGCTTTTCCTCTGGTGGTCTTCTGTCAATTAAATCAAATGACGGCTGCTGGCATTTGTCTTCCCATCTAAAAGCTGACAATCTCAGACTGCTTCTTCCTAACTCGCATACACTAAGCTATTAAAACATAGAAATAACAACTGTGGTTTAGCTGGATCTGCACTTATTGCTTTTCACCATAGGTAGTAACTGTCTGTATTTCTTGGATTTAGTTCGGTGTGCTTTAGTATGCGTGTACTTGCATGTTATTTAATACAGTTTTCAGGTTCTGTTATGCTGCACGCTTTCAGATTGTATAGTTCCTGGTACTTGAATTGAAGATGTGCTGCAGAATCAACGTTTTTTTCCTTTAAGACTATCCAAATGCCTAGGTATAAGGATGTTTTGATTTGTGGGAAGTGGGGAAATTTGCTCTAGGAAGTTAATCGGGATCTTGATTTTGCAAGCAGCTTCAGAAGAAGGAGTGCTGTCACAGCCCACTTGTTTCAGTGCGAATTTATGCAGGTATCAAGAAAAACCTTCTTTGCTAATGCAACATCAACCTGTAGCCCTTTACTGTGTGAACGTGTGAAATGGTCTGGGTTGCCCCATTCCCGTTCAGTTCCAAGGGGTCTGGTTTTGGTGGTAGTCGAAAATAAGCTGCGCTTAGAATTGCAGGAACTAAAATGTTTTGAATCACGAGAGAATAGGAATTCGTAAGGTACTGTATAAGCAGGCAGTGGCAACAGAATCGTGAGAACAGGTAATTCTGCGGGACGGGACAGGTGGGAGAGGCTGAGGAGTGACCTTTGAGGGGCCCGCGGCGCCGCGCGGTCACCGTGCGCTCACACGCCCCTCACGGCGCGCTGCGCTTGTTCCTTTGCGGCACAGGGCGCGCGGGTCGGCCGCATCGACGCCTTTGTTCAGAGCTTGGACAAAAACTTCCTGGTGCCGGTAGGCGGCGCCGTGATCGCCGGGTTCAGCGAGCCGTTCGTGCGGGAGGTCAGCAGGACCTACCCAGGTGACCGCCCCCCTGCCCCGCACCCCGCCGCCGCCGGCCGGACACGCACCTCCGCCCCCTAATCTGTATCTTGTGCGTTTTCCTCCAGGAAGAGCGTCCGCGTCTCCTTCCTTAGATGTCCTCATCACGCTTCTGTCTCTAGGTGCCAACGGCTACAAACAGTTGCTGAAAGAAAGAAAGGTAAGCTTTTTGGCAGGCGGCTGTTGACAAAGCCTTGTTCAAAACTGCTTCGTGTAGTAAATCCACTTTCTGTCTAGAAAAAGGCGTTGAACTTCTGAGCTCACCACTCTGAATCTGGAAAGGCGGTAGGATGTAATTCTTGGCTAAATTGCTCGAGTCAGCATGATTTCCATGTTGTTTTCCAAACAAAAAAGCTAAGCCGAGGTCAGATTCTGTGCTGTCTTGCACTGTGTTCATATTTGTTGTTCTAAAGTGTGCCTAACAACAGTAGAATTTTGCCCCAAAAAAGCTTAATCTGAGAAGTACTGTGCTGTGTTATCTTGGGCACACTGCTTCCAGGACTAAAGTGTGAAATCAGACACAACCCAGGGGTCCCTGCTAATTTCATTTGGCCCTGTTCTGCCTTTGTGCTATGATAGCATTTAATTAAACGTTTGTGTACCATGTTCTGTGGAGTGTCATAGCTTCTAGTTAGGTTATAAATACTGTCCATGGCTACAAAACCAGAAAAATGCTGTCATTGCAGGTATTCATCTAGATAGAGAGCTACGTTTCATCTCTGCCTCTTGCAGACTGTATGTTTTATGTTGGGTATAACTGCATTGCAGAAATGTTTAAATGGTCTAAGGTTGGAACCTGTATACTTGCGATGTTGTTAGTCCTGGACATAGTACAGGCCTGACTTTTAATCTATTATAAATTCAGAGGATTCTTTTTGTAGAGAGTTTTAGGTAAGCAAACACTGTGAATTGAGTTCTATTAAGTTAATAGTTTTACATCGTACATCATCTGTTTCATTATTCTATTTATAAACTATGTTTCAGTTGTTTCTTGCTGACAGCTTGCTGATGCCTGTGGTTAGCTGGAAGGGCAATAGTATAGTATTGGATGCTGTGACTTCTTTCTGTCTATTTGTAGAGGCATCCAGAGATTCTGTAATGCAATTAAGATCCCATAGGAATAGCTGGACTATGGAAAACCAAACTGGCTTTTAGTGGCCTTAACTAAGAAGTTACCTGTGCAACTAAATGGCTTATGAGACAGTGAAAGCACTTACCACTTTTGCCATTGTTGCAATGCAGTTTCTAATGTTTTTATTCTGGCTACGTATGGGTTGTGGCTTCATTAAAAGTAAAGTATATTTTTTCCCCCTCAACTCTCATGTCCAAAAGAATCTCAAGTAAATTTATCATGTCTTCTGCAAAGCTGATTTTAATGTTAGATTTACAGTGGTAGTAGGTACATAATGGGCAATATAAATATTCCCCAAGTTATAAATAATAACCCTTTAATAAATAAAATGTTTTAATGAATAGCTGTATATTTTGAATCATGACATTTTCTTGGAAGTAGAATTCTAAAGTGAATAAAGCATTATATTTTTACAACTTCAGGTCTTTTTATTTCAAATGTGAGTATATTTTATAAACATATGGCATAAATATGCTTCTTTTATTGGATTTCTTGTAGAAATAGAAACCTTTTTTTGCTTAAATCTGTTTGTTCCTGAATTGTAAAAATGTAATAGTGACAGTTTATTGCCTGTTCTCTGTGAAGGCAGAGGCAGAGCTATTAGGCTCCCAGCAGGAGCTATTTATAGCTTGACATTGAGTACTCCTTTCTATATCGGTGCAGCTACACCTACTTACACAAAAGTCAGCTATAAAAAACTTTGAATATTTTTTTTCTTCTTTCTCTTTTTACCTTTTCTTTATTCACACGGGTGTTACTTCAGGTTGGTTGAGCTCAAGCCAGGAAGACCAGAACATTACTGAGAAGCGATTAATCTTGCACAACGAAGGAAACAAATAGTCTGCCCAGTTTTTCTTTTACATGGATGAACTGTTTAACGTAGGAAGGGAAGACATTATATGAGGAAGAGGAGCATGTATATGAAGTGGATTTTCTGACAAGCTGCCAGTCGTGGAGTGTGCAGTTGTCCAAGAGTGGAACATTTTTCATATGAGGAAAGGCTGTGGGAACTGGGGCTGTTTAGTCTAGAGAAGAGAGACTCAGGGGAGATCTTATTAACATTTACAAATATCTAAAGAGTGGGTGTCAGGAGGCTGGGGCAGCACTTTTTTTCTGTTGTAGCTAGCAACAGGACAAGGGATAATAGGATAAAGCTGCAACACAAAAAGTTCCATTTAAATATAAGAAAAAGCTATTTTACTGTAAGAGTGAGGGAGCCCTGGCACAGGCTGCCCAGAGGGGTTGTGGAGTCTCCTTCCTTGGAGGTCTTCAAGACCCGCCTGGACATGTTCCTGTGCCACCTGATCTAGGTGAACCTGCTTCTGCAGGGAGGTTGGACTAGGTGATCTCTAGAGTTCCCTTCCAACCCTACCATTCTATGATTCTGTGATATGAGAGAGTAAAATGGTGCAATCAATCTGAGGGCACAAGTGCAACACAGACATGCTGTGTCTGAATAAAGGGGGCCATATATGAAAGTTTAATAAGGAATGCTTTCAACAGTCATATTTAGCCTTGTTTTTTTTTCAGAGAAGGGATGGTAGAAGACCACCAACATTAATGTTTTCTCTCTTGTTCTAGATTTTAAGTACTCCTTTTTATATGTTCCTGTGTTATTTAGAACAGTGGGTTTGTGGTCTCAGGAGGGGATTGTAGGTCTTTTTTTTTTCTTTAGTGCAAATAATGGGAGCTGATCCATAGTCAAATTTGTTATTATCTTTGCTTTTAAAGAGCTCATAGTGATACAGAAAGGTTATGTTTGTGTAGTTACTCCTTTGATTTCCTTCGGTACATGTTGTGTCCCACATTCTCCAATGCCACGTCTTCAGACTCTTTATTTTCAGGTACACGTGTGTGTCTGAACCAGGCTACATGTAGCAAATCTAATAGTTACAATGTGTAATAGCATAAATTATAGACTTCAGTTATCACCTCAGAACTGATACCGAGCAAGGACTCTACATTCAGAGTTTACATTCAGGACCCTCATATCAAGTTTAATACCTGTTAACTATTTTCCAGTGTAGGCCATTTAATCCATTTAACTAATTATTATGTGGATGTTACTGAAGAGATGATGGCTTCATTTTGTTTTCAGCAGTTGCAGATTTCCTCATTAGGCTTTCCTTAACAACCTAATAATCGAGATAATTCTGATTTTCCTAAAGTGTTTTTGTGTTGCTAGGGACGTGATGGAGCTTTTTATATCTGTATCCATCTGTCTGTATACTCTTTAAGAGTGATTAACTGGAATAATTTTTACGTCCTTATGGAGGATGTATCTTAAATATTTAAAATCATACCCAGTGGAAGGAAATTGTTTGGGTTTTACAATTCAGTAAAATACTGGGTTTACGTGTCGTAGTTTATCACTGATGTAATTATTCTGATAAGAATAAATTACTTGTACAGTGCAGTTTGAGCTTATATTGCTGCTCTACTTGTGATTGAAATGAAGAACAAGACAAAATCTGTTTGATGCTGGACGTTAAAAATGTAAAAGACCAAATATTCTTCTAATAAAACAGAGATTTGTTACACCTCTTTTTTTTTTTTTTTTTCCTTTCTCTCTGTCTAGACAATTTGCTACACTGTAGTCTGTCAAATGTATGGGAATATTGTAGGATTCTCCTTGTGTGAAATATGTAGAAGCATATTCACATTTTAGAGTGTCTGGAGGCAAGATAGTTTAACTGCATGTAATGATTGTCCTAGATGGTGGTGTGTAGTTAATCAAGTGCCAGATATGAATGGAAGTGTCAGAGGCCTACTTGACATGTATTGGAGAGGTATGGCCCGCAAGGAGCCTGATCTCAAGGTCTTGCGAGTGCTGAAGAGAAATTGTATTGGTTGTTCTTAGAAATGACCTTTTTAAAGAATGTAAGTGTGGCCATTGTCAGCATTAGTGTCACCGTATCAGGTTGGCAAGACTTACTGGGCAGTTTCTGCTAGATTCCTTTTGTGTGATGTAAAAATTTAAAGGTCCTGTAATTCATCCCATATTTTTAATTTTTTCTGGTACGTTAGAAATTCAGAACAAAATTATTCATGTTGCAAAGTCAGAGAGTCTATACATGAAGGTATGTGGTATAGGTAGATATCATACATGTACAAATGTCCAAATCATTGAGTGATTTGGCACATTTGATTCACATACCACTGTTGGCTCATTCCTTGAGGTATTTTGAGTTTGAAGTGCTAGAAAGACCAGAAGTAGTGCAAGACATTTTCACATAGTTTAGCATTCATTTCACTACTCTGGTGAGATTAGGGAATTTTGTGGTAATTTTCTAAGGGGAAGGAGTGAATTAAATAACAAAACTCACCTGACGTTTAGTGCCTGAGTTGTTCCATATAACTTTAGTGTAATAGTTAGCTTCATTGGAGAAAACTTGAGTGGCTACCACAAGAAAATCAATTATGTAAGTGCTCAGTTGTAAATAATTGCTTAGAGTGCTTACAAATTTTCCATATAACAGAAATATTTTATAATAGAGGTTGGTTATAGATTTGACCTCGCAAAAATGTTGGGTTTTGAAAGGGCTGTTAATCCATTCTGGAAAAAAAACAAGTCTTCTGGAACTATACAGTATCTAGAGGGGTTGTAGTAGAAAGATTCAAAGTAGCGTTGTTCATAAAAATAAGAAGTTTTGAATTTGTATTCAGGTAGCTTCGGTCAAACTGATAAAAACGCATACTGGAGTTGGGTGGATTTCTTTCCATCTTTCCATTCTCCTCCATTTTAACAAATTCCTGTGTATGTAAAGGCTAGGTGTTTAATCTTAATACATTTATACAGTGAGCAACTAGTTAAACTAACTTGCGGTCTTTACAATAATAAATACTGTAAGAGATGCAATAGAGAGTTCCTTAGGTACAACACAAAAAAATGACTTGGGAATTTGTTCCTATTCCAGTGCAGGCTTTTCTCAGTACTAATTTCACCAGTAATGTCTCCATAGCACACACAGTTTGTGTGTTTAGCTGTAGTACTTTGCTTCGGTTGTAGAAGAAAATAACCAACAGAGGGAGCACCAATCAGTTTATGCTTTAGATTCGAAAAAGAACCCAAACAACCTAATGAAGTGGCTAACACGTTGGCAATGCTTATTGTGAAAGGCAAATAACAAATGAGTAATGTGTTTGTGTTTGGTGAGGGACCAGAAGAAAGGCAAAGGTGTCTGTCTGAACGTTTCAAGCATAAATGTTTTTTTAACTTCTATGAGTGGACTGTAAATAAACCGAAGAATTGAAATAACAAAAACGCTTGATTTACAAATGCCTCTGAAAAATATGAATGAGTTTTTACAAATTGCAGGTTCTGATAAGTAACCACAGATGCCTCCCAATATTTTTGTTGTTGTTCCAAGTATTGCAGAAACTTTCTGCTCTTGTTGATAGTTGAATCAATGGCCTAATTCATTTAGACAGTAATATTGTACCTTTTCCTGTCTGACTGAATTCATTCTGTGGTTGTTAGGAGGAATAGGTCAGGAGCAGTGTTGATTTGGTCACTTGTGAAGTGAGACTGCAGTGGCTCAAGAAAAACAGCTGTAACATTCTTCTAACTTAGCTACCACAAAGCTCATTTGGTTTCATAAGACCTTTGGGAGGTTCTTTTCGAAGACATAATTTTGATTACAGGCTATAATTTGTATCTGTCAGAGTGCACAGGTCAGGACAGGATACTGGTCTACAAACAGAAGAGGCAACTCTATTTAAAGAATGAAAAATCACTTGTCAGGTCCAGAGATGGATGAGGATGCTTAAACAGGCAGTCACGTTGAAGCAGATGAGCAGCACAATCTTTATGGCCAGAAAGGGGAAAGATCTGGTGTTTAGTATCTTTTAAAAAGACTGCCCGGTGTCTGTATCTTTTTGCTATTTTTTATGAGAGACTGAGCATTAAAAAGGATGGAAAAAAAAGCCAAAGGATATAATAAGAAGAACATTTATTCTCACTCTGTCCATAAGTGTTTTGAGCTGATATGCGAAGAGGAAGGTATTAAACTGAGGAAGGGCATGAGTGGTTATCACAGATTACTGCTGGGGAAGAGGGGGGAAATAAAATCTGGATGAAGTAAGAGAAGCAGCCTTTTATGTGCAGCGTGACTCGTGCCTGAGCCAAAACGTTTATGATTCCCAGTTTTATGACACTTTCACAATAAATGTGCAATCTTAATTAAGCAATAGCAGAAATTCAGCTATCTCCATTCTTTTAGTAGGCTTGAACAGGAGAGGCCGGTCCCAGGAAGAGGACTGGCTGCACAGTAGGGCTGAGTTCTCAGCAGAGTCTGTATTGCGTGAAGCAAAACGCATTCAAATGCGTACACAGAGCCTCCTCTTGAGGAGATCGTGTTGCTGTTCTCACACAGGAAAAGAAGTCTGTGCAGTTGTGCTAGTTGTGATTGTGTGATACATGGTATCATGATACACTACTTTTTAGTCTGGAATATATTAACAGAAACCAGAGAAAGGCGCACTCTGCCATAATGTGGCTGTCCGTGATGGTAACAGTTCATTCTCTATGGCTCAGGAGACTGGGGTGGGGGGAAGCTCTTGCAGGAGCAGGATGGAGTAAGACTTCTTGTGCAGTGGGGATCTCATCAAGATTTTACTTCCCTAGGTTCCAGGGCCGCAGAGAGAATGACTGACATCCCAAGCATATGTATTACACCAGATAGAAAGCTTTGTAGCAGCCTGAGGGGAAGAATGGTGTTCAGGAAATAGGGCTCTTCCTGTATAGAATGATTTCAGAGAATTGTCTGGTCTGCTTGCTTGGCACACATGAAAAGAGAATCAGCTGGGCTCCTGTAGGATATAATGGAGACTTAACAGTTTTGTGAAATAGCTGCTATATCCTCTGTTTGACAGCTAATAACAAAAATACTGCACTTTTTTCTTTTTTTTGTTTTGTTTTCCCAGGAGATGTTTTCCTATCTTTCAAGTGAGCTGAAGAAGCTGGCAGATGACCACAATGAGAGACTGTTAGATACACCACATAACCCCATTTCCTTAGGTAATTATTGGGTTTTATCTTTTAAAAAAATATTCTAATACACTGTGCATTCATAATGCACTTTCACTTACAGTTCCTATATATTAAACATTGTTCACTACGCTCCATTAAGTTGTTCTTAGGCTGAAGTGAAACCACTGAACCCAGTAAGGTAACTGCTATAGAAGTAGAGTGGTGACTTGGGCCCTTTATTTTTTTACAAAATTGTTGCTGTGTAGCATTTATTGTAATCAAGGCAGGCAGGAAGGAGGTCAGCATGTAGTAATACTTTATTTAAAAAAACGTTTAAAAAGAAATTATTGTGTAATTATTTTACCCATCATCTTGCAGTGCTGCAAAGCAGATTATGGAATTCCTGCTCAAGGTATTTGTTCTAACCCAAAATTCTGCTGAGCACCAAAGTAATATTGCCAACCTGTGCAGACAGAATCTGCCTTAGGAAGAAGTAATCTATTACAACTTGTGGCAAAATTAAAAAAATTATAAAATGTGACATTGGTGTCTCTTTTTTTTTTTTTCTTTGACCACCAATATTTGGCTGGGTTTTTGTTTTTGGAAAACAGCTTGTCCTCTGTGGTTCTCCTTTGGAGAAAAAGAAGCTTTGTATTTGTCATAACCTGACCTTTTGTTATTTTAGCCATGTCACTGAGAAATCTAGATGAAAATAATGATGCTGCTGTAACCCAGCTTGGATCTATGCTCTTCACAAGACAAGTTTCTGGAGCAAGGTGAGTATGCAATGAATTTGAAAAATTTGGTGGATTGTATTAGCATATATTGTATGAAATCCTGTAATATTTGATTTATACCTGTTTGTCTCATGATTACAGTTAGACAGTAACAAGTCAGAGAGTAATGCACTCTTCTTCATCACTCTTACTACTAATATCTACCTGTCTGAGGTAGCAACGAGGCCCCCTTTGTTAGCATTGGTAGGCTAAATAGATAATCTATGCCCATTTAATTTAGTGTCATTATTCCCTCATACCCCTTTGTTTTATTTAGTTCCCAGCTGTTGTCTAATCTTATAGGTAGCTTGTAAGCTACTCGGGGAAGATATCTGTTCTGTTTACTGCAGCACAAATATGGTTGTGCTGGATGTCAGGGGAATAAGCTTTTAATACCCTACATAGCTTTTTGTCATATGGAAGAAAATCCTGCTTTCCAGAACTAATTGTGTTGTTTTAAAAAGAAAGGGAAATAAAATTCTTTAAATCTCCAACCTCAGCCAGTCAGAGCTGAATTTATTCTGAGAGACACTGGGATGTGGAAACGCAGCCAAATAGTTTTTAATGATTCTGGTTTAAACCTTTCAGAAGAAGAGAACGATTTAAAATTCGTTGTGGCAGGATTCCTTAATCTGAATATTACTGCTGCCATGCTAACTTCTGCCACAGACTTAATGTCATTTTTTGGTAGCAGAGCCGAATGTTTCCACATCAGAAGGTATGCTTCATTAGCTTGGATTATTCCACTTCCTGCCCAGATGAATGACAGTAAATCTATACGTACTGTAGTTAGATGCTCTTTTTAATTTGCCCATCCTCACCTTGGCATGTCCTGCAATTTCAGCCATCTTTGGCTGAAATGATTCAGGAGGTTCAATTTTTGGAAGTTGAAACTTTCCAATTCTTTGCCTAATATAAAGATTTGAGATTTTTCCTTTTTTTTCATGTAATTCTTTTGTAGCATAGTACATCTACTCTCCGACTTGGCCTCTCAACAGATTTTACATGTTGTACTTGTGCCGAGTGTCAGTGACAGGAAGAACAGCTCCTGACTTTGCCAGCATATACAGGCCTTTGCATAACCTGTGGCCAGAGCCATGAAAGGATCTAATCCTTGTGGTATTTGTCTGAATACAGTTTCTTTTATGAACTGCAAGCAATGTCTCCATAGGGGTAATAAATTCTTATCAGTTGATTGGTGTTAGCTGCTTGTGTAGGCTTGAACTATAGCCAGGAGGCAAGTCATGCATTTAACATGTAAGGATGTGGATTAGAGTCCTGATTTATCAGGAAATGGATGTGTACTGAAAGGGTTGAGAAATAGGGTGGAATAGGTAGAGGTTCTTAGTATGAGGAAGAGGTAAAAGCAGTGGAAAAAAGTATACACTAAAAGGAGGGAATGAATATGGGGCTAACATTGTAGTATGAGGGAAAAGGAAGATGCAGTAGAGACAAAGGGATTGGGGAAGAAGTTTGGAATCCTGAGCTCTCTGAATCACTTGAACCCAGACGTTTTGGTCTGCAAGTATGCTCTGGTAGGCTGATGTCTACGCTAAGGCTGTTGTTGATGTGGTGATCCTGGGGAGGTCACAGTCACCAGGCTGTCTAAGGAGAGGTGACCTGACCCAGCTCAGAGACTGGGCAGGTCAGATAGTTCAGGCTTCTTATAGAATAGGAAAGTTGGCTGCAAATGTATTTCCCCCCACACTGAGGAGTTTATAAACAGCAGTAGCAAGGACCTTAATTTAACTGAAGAGGGGAAGGAGCACAGGCACATATACACAGAATCTGCTACTGCCGCCACCTGTAGTGATGCTTGGGCACTACTCACAGTAATTTGTTTAGAGTTAGCAGGTACTGCACTCTGTAGGAACATTGTGTAAACGTGTTCATCATGAGATATCACGTAACATACAGGGCAACTATTAAGTGAATCTCAATTTTGTTTGTTTGTTTCAGGGTTGTTCCCCGTGGGTCTGAACAAACAGTGAATAACTACACTTTCAAAGGCTTCATGTCACACACAAATGACTATCCCTGTGCTTACCTCAATGCTGCCTCAGCAATTGGAATTAAAAAGCAAGATGTAGAGGTGTTCGTAAAGAGACTGGACAAATGTTTGAAGACTTTTAAAAAAGAAGCGAAGAAAGGAAAGAGTGTCAACGAAATCAGTAATTCTAATATAGGCACAGAACAACTTAAAGACTAGAAGGTACAGATTTAGTAACACAGGAAGACACACTTTTGTTTGAAGCGTGTCAGGTCTGTATTGGGTTAGCACTGTGAATCTGCAGTGCGGAATGCTTATTCCTGATCTGAAAGCAACAAAGACAAGCTGGGGGAAATCGAGCTTTAGAGAGAGTAGGCAATACTCTCTTTAAGACAGAGGGCCAGATACAAGATTTTTGCAGCGTATAAACACGCTTAATATTTGCCAAAGTAAAGCTTGACATTCTGAGGACTTGGAGCTGGCCTTTCAGTCTGTGGGTGACTGTTTAGGCCAGTGTTCAGAAGTGCTTATTCACATGTGTTTGATTAACAAGATTTCCCGTGTCAGTGACTGAGTTCCTTTCTTGGTTTAGACCATCCAACAAGAAACATTTCACTGCTCACAAAGTACCTCTTGTTTCTCTTCAGCATACTTGCTACTTTTAATTTCTTTGTGAAAATTTATATAAGTGTTGGGATAGCCCTTGTGAAATACAAAGTTAAATCTGCATGAGGAAATGGCAGAGTTGGAATAGCAGCATTTTCCAGGTGTTACCTCTCATGAAATGCCTAGAAGCCCTCAGTGGCAAAGAAAAAGCTAAAATACCTCATATCCTGTCAGTATTCAGTATTTGCATAGTTCAGCAACCCAAAGGAAGCGAGGGCTTGTGGAGTGGAGAGGTGGGGTTTTTTTGTTTCTACTTTTTTTTTTCTCCTTTTTTCCCTTTCATATTTTCTTTGATAGGGCAGTCAGAGCAGAGACTCACTGATGAGAAGGAGTGCCTTGTGGGATTAATGCAAACAATTTCAAGAACCAGTAAGACCTGAAGTTGTTTAGGCGTTTTTAGTCCATTGTTGTTAAAATTTAGAGACTTCCATTTCTGAAGTGTCTCTTGTCATTGTTGCTTCCTTGGCTCTTGTTCAGTTGCTGATCTGAGTTCTTTAAGCAAACAGTAGATTCAGAGGCTGGTCCTGTAACAAAGGTTCTGTATGACTGAAGTGACAGTGCTGTAGGTTGCAAAACTTACAATTATTCTTAAATGCAATTACTACTTTGTATATAGTTTTTATGTTGTTGACTGTTCAAAGTGAGCTTTATGTCCAAAGACGTTTTCTTTGTAACGCAGTAATACTTGGGATACCATAGTTAATGAATTCTAAAGGTCAGGAAATGTTCAGTTACTCTGTTTAGTGGGATCTGAGACACATCTCCTTCTGAGCCCTCTCTAAGTTCCTCCATGAAAATAGTGGTGCTTTTGAAAGGATTGTCTCTCCAGAGTGTTCAAACTAATTGATACAAGGGGTGCTGTTAATATGTGGAAGTTAACTTTATGCCTGTCATCATGAAGATGCTCTATTTTAATGAGATCCACTGTATCTTGAGCTTAAATGGAACTGCAACTTCTACATTGTTACTGCTCCAGTTCCACATTAGATTGATTAAAGCTTGGGATGGTTTGGCTCCCCAGGTGACAGGCACGGCACAAACTCATATCGGGAGAAATGTATATGACTTGGCCACTGGGTCCTTGTGGCTGGCTATTAGGAGAGATGTAAATGTCTTGTTTTTCCCCTCTCTGGTTTTGCAGTTGGTTTTTCGTTTTGTTTGGTTGGGTTTTTTTGAAACCATTCTGTACCTCAGTTTTTCCAGTCAGTAAAACTCTCCCACAAGCTTGGGAGACAAAACTGCAGCTCACTGCTTCAGTATTCAGTAATATTGGAGCAGCCAAGTGAAAACCACAATGCCTTAGTGTTACCTTTCTTCCTGCTTTCTGATAGTGCTGTTCTGTGCCTGAGTGAGTATCAATGACTGATATAGATGGTTAGTCACGGAATGCCAACATTAGAGCTACTGTTACGAGAGTTTAGGGAGGTGTATGGTAGCAGCTAAAAGAAGCATTTGGTGAATAATGTCTTGAAACTGAATGAAGAAAATAGCAGTCGCCTTCTCTGAGAGGAAGAAACCTCTGCCTTTTATAGTCTCACAATAAATTGTCTGTTGCAAGTAATTCACTCGCTGCTTCTGTAGGTTGAACTGCTTTCTCAGGTAGTGTTTTTCCTGTCTTTGAAATGTTTTCCATTTGAAATCAAAGCTGAGAATTTCAACAAATCCTTATAATTAAGTATCCAGGGAAACAATTAAGTGGTTTCTTTGGATTTTGACCTTTTTTTTTTTTTCCCTAAAGAAGAGCAGTTTAAGACACTGGCTTTAATTGAAATATAAAAGAAGCATTGACGTGTCACTGAAGTTCTTCACAAATCTTGGTAATGCCACCTGAAGTTGGGAAATGTAAAACATTTTGAGAAATGTGCTCCACCGTGATGTATAAACTCTTGAACTAAATGTTTTACTTTGGTAAGCTGCTGTACCAGTTTGCAGTTTTGTTTGCTTTCTTTGTCCCTGCAAATGTCTTCAGTTTTAATTAATACTAATTTTTTAAAGACAGAAGCGTTATGTAATGTCACTATGAAGATAATAACATTGTAAGTAATTCAAATGGCAATATGCTTTCCTGTAAGCAGAGAAGACTTGGTTATTTACTGCATATTTGAAATGGGAGATTTAATAGATGATCAAGTATTTATCAAGGAAAAATATAAATCACTTATTCTCTCTTCAACTAATACCTGTAATAAAGAAGTGAAATCATGTCGAAACGTACACCCACGATCAGAGTTTTCATTTCCTTTGTGTAATAGATATGGGCAGATTTCATGGCTATGGCAGGTCTCAGCCACTGAAAGGAGCACTGTGGGAGATGGTAGTAGCATCGGCATGGGTTTGTCAGACTATGCAGAGGGAAACAAGGGTGTTAACAATATTTGCCTTCTATGAAGACCTGTGTAAGATTGTACAGCAAAATAAGAGACTTCTTAATTAACTGTGCGGTCCTTTCCCTGATCTCTACATAGGCACCTGTCACTAAAGGCTTCCACATACTTCAAAGATCTGGAAGAGGCAGCTTGCTGCCTCCAGCATCTGTGTTGTAGCGAGATGCTTGGGAAGGCCTCGTGGCCCTCGTATCACCCTTGGGGCTCATGCAGCATATGGAGCACCAAGAACAGATGCCCATTTAGTACTCTTACCTCAAGTACTCTTTATGTAGCTGCCCATCTCTGTCTTCTTCTAGGTCACAGCATGTGATCACCAGCCGTGAAATAAGAGTGAGCAAGCACTTGAAGTATTCCAGAGGAGCTGAGGATTCTGAAAGAGAAGGTTAGGAGGCTGCCGTGGTTGCTGCTTGGCTGCTGCTCCAAGGGACAGGCCTGTACAAGAGGTAGCCCAGTGGTCCCACAGTGTGTGCACAGAGGCTGAACCTAGGTGTATTTGGGCAAGGTGTGTGTGAGAAGCTACGGCAGCAGAGGTGGCACATATCCCATTCTGGCTCTGCACACATCTGCTCACTGAAGGCAGTAGCTTTTGGCAGCAGAGCAGGGGGCTGTGGGCAAGGACTCCTCAGATTGCTGCAGCCTCCATCACCCGAGTGGTTTTCCTTTGTAGCTGTCTGTGAGATGCATTCCTTCCCTTCTGGTGTCACACCTTATGCTGTCTGGGTCTATATAGGTGGAAGAAATAAAGGAGCAGGTGGGACGTACCTTTTAATGTGATAATATAGTGCAAGCACACTGACAGTGAATGACCCCTGTCACAGGCCCACTCCCAGGTAGTGTCTGAGATAATGAACCAAAGGAAGGACTGTTTGAGCAATAGTGCAGCCTTTCAACACTTTGTTCCTAACGATTGCCTAAGATACAAAGCAAATAAAATCTACCAGATGCAGCAAATTCTCTTGAGCCTAAGAAAGCAAAATTGTAATGTTGCAAATGTAAATGCTGGCATTGCAGCTTAATACACGTATAAACCAAGCAATCTATATTGTCTGATCATCATTTTTTAAGAAAGGCTGGAGCCCAGAGACTAGCAAATGTTCTCATCTGCAGTGTGTCAGCAGTTCTCAGTCTTCAGCTGCTGTATAGATAATAATTCTAATTGAAGAATCATTACATGAATCCATATGTGAATGATAGATGGGCTGTAGCCTTTTGTTCGTGATGCTTTAAAAATTGAGTTGCTGTTTTCACTTTTATAAGGGGTGATTAGATTCCCTTTTCTCTTTTTCTTTTTTTTCCTTTTTGTTTAAATGCAACGTTTTAATCAACCTGGCTTGACAGGATTTGGAATCTAAAGGAAAAAACAATTTCTGTAGCTGACAATTTGTTTAAACAATAGCTATTTAAAGGCTTGAATTGGTTACAAAGTGACTCTCCACAGAGAGGAGCTTTGTTCAGATGTTTTTGATTCTGAAACCAGTGCTTGAAAAATTGTTCTCTGTGTGCTCCGTAATAATTGTTTTTCATGTATTATACTTTTTCCCCCCTCAAAGATAGCAGCATAAGATTTAGTGCAGTTTAATAACTCTTTTTAAAAATCACAGTTAAAAAGGCATCTATCACATCAAAGAACTACCATTATATTTATCTTAATGGATAAGTTTCAGTGTTCTGGACCATGTTCAGTGTAACTGGACCAAGCTTTCAATACTCCTTTGGGAATCCTAAAGTCAAGTTCGTGATCTAATCAAGATGTGTGATAATTATATCTGCTGCTGAACAGAGCTCTTTCATCTTACCACATTTCAACGTGGATGGTGACATTTAATTTGCCTTTAGATCCCAGATTCAAATCCAGGCTGAGTCAACTACAGCAAAACTATAATAGCTTGAGTTTTAACCTAGGGTGACTAGAATAAAGAGGTTTCAGCTGTGTGCTACCTTTCCTATTCCTTGTTCCCAAAAAGCTGCAAGCATCAAGTACCATCTTACACTTACTGCTGGCACAGGGAGGGAAGTTCTTGTACAAAGAGCTCATTGGCAGTGGAGGTGTGTGCATTATTCATCTTTTCCTGAGCATCCCAAGCAGGAACTCACTGCTTCTTTGGGAATTAAAGATGAATATATGGTGTTTCTACTGCTCCATTCTCCAAAAGCTGTTTATCAGGTGCAGTTCTTGTGGTGGAAGTGCCCCAGGGGAGCATGTGACCAACCTGGCCCTGAGGGCTGGCTGTGGGACAAGGATGTCCTATTCAGACAGGGGAGAGCCTCCCTGCTCTGCTCTCATATCAGGCTGCCAAGCACATGGGAAAAGTAGAACCTGTTGGTAGGCACAAGTGCTGTTGAGCAGCTAATCCTCTAACTCATCTTCCTGGAGTCGAAGGGCCTGCAGGTGGAGAGAGTGCTTAGGTTGGTCTGTAGTATGTCAAACAAGGAACGTAGCTACTGAGGGAAGAGCAAACCTGTCAAACATAGCTAAAGAGAAGCAGCTTTGAAAAAAACTTCTGGAACATATGTGGTAAAGTTTGGATTAAATACAAGTCTTCATACTACTGTCATTGTCTTCACCTGGATCACTCTGTAGTGAAGCTGCAGCACAGGCTGCAGCTTCTGATTCTGTACAGTGTCTGTTTCAGTTGCAGTAGAGGAATGGTTAATGGCCTAGTGACTGGAGAGGCTTGGGACACAGTTAAAGATGCAGTTTTAGATGGAAGATGAGGAAAGTGTCTAGGGGTTTATAAATATATGAATAACCTGAACTACTTGCTGTGCAGCCAAGGAAGTACTGAGTCTCCAGCAGGATCTGAGCCTGTGCAGTGAATTCCTGACCTGCTGCACGGCGTAAGCACCAGAGTGCTGTCTGATGCACCTCACTTCATCACAGCAGCAGCCTGCCCTAACAGCAGTCATGGCAAGTACTCTGTTCTCCCCTCACCTCACTCAGTCATTTGGAGTGTTTTTTTCAGCAGGCTGCTGTAGTGGTGCATCAGCAAGAGGCTGGGACGGGGGAAGGATGAGGATGCTGCCAGCGTATGGCGTCCCCACTGATGCAGAACTTCGCACGCGAGAAGTCAGCCAGTGCACACAAAGGCAGCAGCTGCTGGCACACGTGCCACTGGCTTTTGTTGTTGAAGGGTTTATAATCAGTAAATGGATTTGAATGTAAAAATGTTTCTTTAATAATGATATAACTCCTGTTACTAAAACTCAAGCCCACATTCCGTGCAGATGGCACAAACTGTCACACTCTAGCTTTCTTTTTGGTTTTGTTTCTAAAAATTTCGACTGAATGTTCAATGTGTGTGAAGGCAGCACTTCAGGTTTGGGAAAAGGTGCACACCGTGTCAATCCTTCAACAGTAGACAGTCTTGTCGGGCCCCACACCGTTCCTCTTCCCCTCCCTGGAGGCATGCCTAGGAATTTCAGCCTCACTGGCTCCGAAGCCTTTTCCAGTGAGGTATTTCTTAGTGACTGTGTGTCCTCAGGAAGAATTTGTTGTGGCTACTGGAGGTCTTTGTAGGCTACATACGTACTCTGTGGTGCTTTGCGGTGACTTCATGCAGTGACTTCTGGATCCACTTGCTCATTTCCAGGTAAACAGATTTTGATCTCTTTTCACACCAAGGTGGGCAGGACAAATGTTTCTTTAGTGCGTACACCCTTATTGGATTGCAAAGTTGTAGTGAGTGAAAAGCTGCTGCCTCTGTCAGCTGCGCTGTGAGGCACATGGGGTCTGATAACAGAGCAGAGCTGAGGGCATTCCAGCTCCAGTGGTCACGGGCCTTGCGCTCTGAATGGCAGGAGGCTGCAGGACCGCCGGGCAAGGCAGGGGCTGTGGTGGCCCTTCTGTGGCTCTAAGGTCCCAATACCGAGGTGATGAGGGCACTCAAGCATCTTTCATCAGGAAAGGCTGCGAGACCTGGGACTGTTCAGCCTGGAGAAGAGACTGAGGAGGGACCACATCAATGCTTTTAAGTATCTAAAGGGTGGGTGTTGAGGATGGGGCTAGTCCTTTTTCTATAGTGCCTAGTGAGTCAGACAAGGGTTAATGGATATAAACTGGAACGCTGGAAGTTCCACTTGAGCATGAGGAGAAACTTCTTTCCTGTTAGGGTGATGGAGCACTGGAACAGGCTTCCCAGAGGGTTTGGAAAATCTCCTCTGGAAGTTTTCAAAACTCACCTGGATGCGTTCCTGTGTGACCTGATCTAGATGGACCTGCTTTGGCAGGCGGATTGGACTAGATGATCTTTAGAGGTCTCTTCCAACCTCTACCATTCTGTGATTTTGTGAAGGCAGGCAGAAATGAACTATGCAGCTGGCCTGGGGTTACCGAGTCTGCTGATCCAGAAGGGACTTATGTTTTCTCTTTTCTAGATGCCATGGTGCTGCAGGGGGCTCAGGCAGGGAAGGTGGTAATAATGTATTCTTTGTCATGGAAGTAAGTAGCTGTGACTGGTAAGGCTCCTGAGGCACCACTTAGCGGAGTTAAAAGATGCTGTTCTCATTTAGTAACTAGATAACTGCATTTCTGAGTCTCCCATGTCACTTTGTTCTTGCATAAACTCCTCTCCCTGCATTTCCAGGCCCTAATTTTCCCTACCTTGCAGTTTCGGTAGATTTTTACATCTGTGCGAGTGGTGGTAAAACTCAGCTCTTTTGATGTGAGAGCATTTAGCATATATGCTGCATTTACTTGGCACAAGCATAGGAGGCCATAGCAGGGGCAAGGCAGTGGGGAATCAAGCCAGTTGTTTACATCTTCCTCCAAAGGACTGGTAGGTCAAGCATCCTTCTCCTGTCCACAGTACTCTGCCATTAACAGCTGTTAGTGAGTGTTAACGCATCATATTTTTTTCCCCTGGAGGCCTGGTGCATTATCTCTACAACACTCCAGCACCTTGCTGGGAATGTGCCACAATTCTGTTTGCAGAGTGTTTTGTTAATGTTAGTGACCTTGGTGGTGTGACCACAACACCTGCTTTACCTGATAAGATCATTAATTTTTTTTTTCTGCAGCTTTTCTGTTAAGTGTAAGCAAATCTTCATTTGTCCCTGGAAAACATTGCCCAGACACCAGCTTACTGGAGCACTGACCTGTATCTCCCCATATTTTTTAAGGTGTTAAATAAGCAATTAGAAGGAATGACTTCAATAAAAGCAGAAGGAACACAAGCCCCTCGTTAGCTGTGATGGATCAAGGAGTTATTGGAATCAATCGCGCAGCTTTTCAGCCGTCACTCTGCTGCAGCACCCGCTGTCTGTCAGCCAAGCTGACCGTGGAGAGCTGATCTATACCCTTCTCTGAGCTACAGAGATAAGCTGCACGTGCACAATGAATGTGTTCCAAAAATAAACACAACTGGAAGAGCAGGGTATTTTTCAATGATACATCTTCTCACCCTTCTCATGGTTTGTCTTGCCTCCTCCTTTGTTAGTTTATGGTGGCTGTGTGTTCTCCTGCCTTTTACCTTACAGGGTTTTTTTTTCTGCGTAACTTCTGCTTTGTACTTCTGCAGCTGCACCCACCTTCTGCCTCCCACCTCCTGCCATATCCCACATCGGTCACAGACAGGGTCTGAAACTCAGTTCAGAGTAGAGGAGCTGTAACTCTTGAGCTTATGCAGGGGACAGCCCTGCTTCAAGCCTTACTCCAGTCCTTTGTGCAGGCAGAACTCCAGGGATCTTGTAGTTGCTTTTGCTTTTTTGTTATTCAGATGTGAGTTCATTACACATAAGGTGGCTCCAACTTTCCTCTCCCCACTGTTTGCTCCAGTTTTTTTGTTCCTCCACAGCAGCGCTGACATTATTTTTATGTATGGGGCAGTGCTGCAGCTCTTCCCTCTCTTCTTTACCCCGATGCTGGATGCAGAGAAGCAGATTTCCTTGGCAGAAATACTGTGCTGTGGGTCTTGCTACATGGCCTCACACACAAGTCTTGGTCACACGTCCCTTTGTGATGGGGGTTTTCAGGCTGCTTTGCTCTTCCATCATGCAGGGGTTGAGGTTGCTCCCGGTTTTCTACCTTACTCTACAGTAAGAGACACTTGTATTTAGGAGTCTGTGTGTCTTGAGTGACCTCATTTCCTCAGTAAGATACAGCAGTGTAAGCACCGTGTCATGGAAGTGCAGGGGATGACGGTGGCTCAGAAGATTGATTGTGTCACTGGTCCTGACTAAGAGCACATACATCATGAGGGTTTTGCTCCAAGGCCTTCCAAAAAGACCAGTAGGAACTAGCAACTGGCATTAAAAAAAAGGAAAAAGCTGATCTCAGAAAAACCTTTACACATATTAAAAAGCCCTAAATCTTCTCATTTAAAATTTCTATTTCACTCTTTATTTTATGCTCTTGGTTGTACAACTCTTGTGTGTATTTTTTAGTTGCCTGAGATCTACAAAGCCTGAAATAGAAAGCACAGATCACCATTCTGTGAGATGGAACTAAGTAAATATCCTTCTCATTTCACAGGTAAAAAAGTAAAGCCATAAGGATCACCAATAAGTGCCAACAGCCTTTCATGTAGCTGTGCTGGTTGATGCTTTTTGGTTCCATCTCAGAGACCCCAAAGCAGCAGATCAGAGTCTGATACCTGAGACAGGTAGCTCAGGACATACACTGTCCCTGCCCTTGCATCTCTTTAACTTCAGCTCTGCTATTTATAACTGTTTTCTGCCTAAACAAGGATAAATACTTTTTTTTTTTGCCTGAATAAGGTTTGCTATAGGATTCATGAGACTAAATACCACATTATGGCATATACAGGGGTAACAGCAGCAGCTCCCACTTTCCAGGCTGGTGGTTTCAACTAGCTAGCCCCTTTGATAATTTCAAAGGCTTAAGATAAAAGGAGATTAGAAAACAGAAAACCCTCTGATTTCCTCCCAGAGGTACAGTGGAGGAGCAGGGAAGTGACACTGAGCCGTGGCTGTTTCTACAGCTCTCAGTTCACTGCGTAAGCACTGCCAGAAAATGCCTGTTTTCAGGCCTGTCAATGGATATTTGTAAGTACTTGAAGTACCTCAGTTAGGACAGACACACAGCCTCTCGCACTCTGCCAATCCTACCTTTGAAGTCTATGGTTTTAGGAAAGTTTAATACAGCTTGCCTTAAGTGAAGCAAGTAACTTATCCACAAGCAGTGCAAGTCTAGTCATGTTACAGAATACTGGGGCTTTTTAAGCTATTACTTGTAGCTTTTCAGGAAACAACGTATCTTAAATAAGTTTCCGACACCAAAAGTTTAAGTGCTACCGGTTGGAAACATTAATTCTCTTTCTATCTCAGAGCAGATCTTTGAGTTTTAACAGAGTGGAGAACAGCAGCAGCATATACTGCATCTGTACACAGAGAATTGGTTTGGTTTCTAATGAGGTTATAATTTTCTGTCCAAGTTTAGGGCACTGCTGAGCATTGCTTTCAATTTTAGTGCAAAGTCTCAACAACAAAATAAATACAGGCCACACAAAAATACCTAAAGTTAAAAGGCAAATCTTTCTGTCCCATCAGTAAAAAGCAGGTGTCATAAACCCTGATCACCTAAACCACAATTAATCCATACCTACACAAAACTGCCCCTGTGATTTTACATTTTACACGAGTGTTTTCAGTACACAGCTATCATTCCAAGACTTTTTGTGAAATCTAGGTAATTTTATTAGAAACATCACACACCAAAAAAATACCCACCAAAGTTGCTTTTTCTTCCAAGTAACACGCAGATGGTAGAGAGAGAGCCGGGGCAGGCAGAGCCATAAGCTGGGCACTCTGCCCTCGAGGCCAGTGTGTGTTTGTACCAGGGCTGGAACATCAGCAGGTTACTGACTGCTGCCACGAGGCTGGGCCAGGCACAGGCAGGTCCTGGCAGAACTGTTGACTCTTGCTTCTGCCCTTTATCTCACTGAGTCTGGAATGCAAAAAAAGACAACCAAGGCAAGAGCCAAAGCAGAGCTGCTTGGGACTGCCTTTGAACAAAGCCAGTTACTTGCAATTCCAGGTAGTTATGTTATGGTCTCTTCCCTCCAGCAGTGAATGACAGGTCAAGAGGAAATGGGCTTAAGTTGCACCAGGGAAGGTTTAGACTGGAGATTAGGAAGAACTTCTTCTCCCAGAGGGTTATTAAGCATTGGAACAGGTTGCCCAGGGAGTGGAGTCACATTCAAAAGACACGTAGATGAGATGCTGAGGGATATGGTTTACTTTAGTGATGGGCCTGACAGTGTGAGGTTAGTGGTTGGACCCAAGGACCTTAAAGGTCTTTTCCAACAGAAATGGTCCTATGATTCTATGACTGCAGGAGCGAGGCCTGATCCTAACAGCTGTTGACAACCAGCAAAGGAACCTCAGGGAGAACTGGGGCTCTCGCTGGTGCTTGGCATCAGCCATGCTCCTTGGCAACGACCACAGGTCTTGATGGACCTTCGTCAAGTCTCTTCACATAGGCCTTTCCCAAGCGCATTTAACTTGTCTCATTTGCACACAGGTCCTGTTCCCCTGAGTGGAAGTTTCTAGCTAATGGGCTAGCAGTAAAAGAAAAAACAAAACCAAACAACAAACTCAAGTAAAAAAGGACAAATAAAAGAAGATGAGCACAGAGTATAGAGAAAATAATTAATTGAAATTACTAGGGCAGCAACTGCCTTTGTCTCAGCCATGTGTGTCGTTATTGAAACCCCTTCACTGTTAGTAACATGCAGTAACCATTCCCACAGCAATGGCAAGTGCTAACTAACACCACCCCCACCCCCCAGAAAGGCCCAAGAAGTCCCAACTTATTTCTAAATGACTTGTAAGAGTCCTGATACTGTGATGGATGGCACCTTACTTCAAATCTCCTTTCCCAAAAAGCACAAGACTGCCAGTGTTTGTGAGCTTTACTCACCCAGGTCAGGAAATCCAATAGGCAAATACACAGAGCAAAATACGTTTTGATTGATTAGACTGGCTTTGGAGAGAAGGCACCAAGTTCTTTATTACAGATATTTATCTTGTAGTCCTTTGCACTCTGCTGCTTGTTAGTGCATGTGGAGTTTTTGATGTGGGGAAGGCTTTTAGGTGGATTTTCGCTTATTTTAGTTGAAATGAGGTCAGATATAATGCTGGCCTGATCACGTCTTGTTAAGCTCAAATCTATGTATTTTCCAAGTACTTGGGGCATTACTGAGAATCAACCTAAAGTATGTCACAAGAAGGGCAACTAAGAATCTCATCTTTAGAAATATTTCAAGTGTCCTCTATAAAAACAGACATCAGAGTGGCCAGGGCTTTTTGCTTTTCTCTGCATAAGCGTTCCTGGGGACATGCCAGCATTTTCCCACCTGAAATGGTCACCAATAGGTGGTGTTAGCAATTTCCAAATTCAAGACAAGGTTGCTCCTGTTTGTTCCTCAAATGAGTTCTCCTGCCTGCCTCAGCTTCCTGGTAGAGCTTCCTCAAAGCCTGTTCTTGATAAATATGCAGTTCCCAGCAGGTTAATCTCATATTTTCATATTACTTCTTTGCTGCTATGACCTTCAGTTGCTCTTACACGCTGTCCTCTGGGCTTTCCCTGTGCTCCAGTTGGTTGCAGCCAGCTGTCAAGCAGGAACTCCTGGGAATGGTGATTCCTGGGCCCGGAACTTCGTGTGCACTCCTGAAGAGCTTACCTTTGTCTTTGAACAAAGTCCTTTGACCTTGACTGTATTTTTCCATTCTTTCTGGAAATGAGTCTCAGCATTGCTCCAAAACAAATAAATCATTTTCACTCAGACTCACCTTTAATACAACTTTAAAAAAATAAATAAATCTGCTTTTGAAAGCAAAAGGGAAAATGTAGAGAAAGGAAAAGGTTATATAAATATAAAGCCAGTCAAGTGGTATAGAATAACTCTGGTGACTTCAGTCGTTTATCTTAGGCAAGGATAGCCTTTTAAGCTCATGGATTCAGAACCCCAAATGGAAAGGTGTGTTCGGTTTTCAGTGGCTGTCTGGTTCCCAGCAGTGACTATCTGGTATCCCTTTACTCCGGTTAGCACAAACCATAGTGCTAATTGTTCCCGTGCTGGTCATGGTGTGAGATTTGCATCGGGTGAAGCCCAGGCTCGTCACTGTTCAGCTGCCAGCAGCGCAGATTAGGTTGTGTTGAGCCCTGTGAGGGGGCTGTGAGGTGCCAGTGACTTCTGGCCCAGAGAGGGATTTGCCCCCAGCCGAGCCTCTCCCTGGCAATCTGCACCCCTCCTTTGGCAGTGACAATAGCCAGGGGATGTATTTACAACAGCTTAAGGCTCTTTTTTCCTGGTCTATAAAAAGCAACAGACTGAATTCTGAGGATGTGCTGACTGAGGCACTTCTAGGTCACGTCTGCAAGCCTGGGTCTGGGGTGGGGCATAACCTATACAAAAGGCAAAGCTGCCATCTCCAGCACCTCTGAGATACGGTACAGGCAGTCCTCGTCCCTCAGTTCCCTCTTTAGTCCTGCTAGAGGCTATGTCTATGATGGAAAACTTTTGGTAAGAGGCTGCCTTCTGGGAGGTTTATTTCCTAACAGTCATAAACTAAAAATGATGTGGATATCTTGCTGTGCTTCCTAACCCCTTTGAATGGCATCCACAGCCCTCAGAGTGTAAGGAAGCTGCCAGAAGACTTTTTGACCTAAAAACAGGGGAAGGATGAACTGTGTATGTCTGATGGAGCAGAGTGCCTCAGTGAGAGGTGCAGGCAGCTGTGGGAGCTCCTGGGCAGCTCCTGCTGGGACATCATACAGCCCACCACACGAGCAGTGCCCTCCTTGGAGCTCTGCCCTCTCCTTCCTGTGGCACAAGGACACAGGTCATCCGTTTGTTCCTCCTGCTCAGTTTACTGAACACTGAGGGATTTTTTCTTTTCCCTTCTTGGCACACCTGAAAGGATGAAATATATCTCTTCTCTTCCTCTGGAGGAGACTATGCCTCAGGCTAAAACACTTCCCTCAAGGCTTAGAGAATCTCCTGGGGCAAAGCTGAGAATAGATTTGTCATTTCCCTGATGAACGGTCATCACAAATCCATTCAGGGAAGGTGGCATTTATAATAATGTTTTAAAAATAGTGGCTGCAATTGCATTTCACAGAAACTTTGATCTCATGGGGTGTTAAGCTGCTCTGAGAAAGCATAGGGGCTCAAGGCTTTCATGGAGACAGCGGCAAAGAAGTGTCCTGTTTCTGCATCTCCTTTGAGTTTAAGTATGCCTGATCTGGAGCCCCAAGTCTTGGGCAGTTTTGGGCATGAACGCTTTTTGAATTTAGAACCATGTTCTGCAGGCAAAGCTCAAATTCCCAAGCCGTGCTCTTCTCTGAAGGCACGAGAAAGGATGCCCAAGTTCTTTAATCTCGCACCTCTACACCAGGTTTCCCCTTCCATTTCTATTCCCTCCAAGCTACCCTGAGTTAACTACCATTACTGATCCATCCTCCTGCTTTCAGCAGGGAAGAGACTTGTGCCCTCCCGCATGTGGCCTTGAGGTCACTTTGCTGAGGTCTCAGTGTTCTGCACCTTGAGCTTGTACAGACAGCTGTTAGCTTACTTTCCTAACTCTTTTCTTCTTTAACTGAAAGGTACAAGTCCTAAACTGCAGCTTCTAACATGAGTGCATTGCTCTAGGTAACATCTTGCTGACCCTGTAGAAGACTTCACAATGAAAGAAATTATCTTGTTTCATTGGTATGGTTTATGAGTATTGAAATGTAGACAAGGGTCCTAGCAAGGCAATTAGAATTCTGATCTGATGAACAGAGGTGCTGCTTGAGTATGCAGATTGGAAACATTGACACGCTCGTCACAGCTCTGGAGACGCTGGATCATGTTAACCACATGATCCAAAACACAACAGAATGTCCACATTAATTTTAAAGACCTTGGTAAATCAGTAAGTGTCTGGAAGGGTGAGACAAGTGTCTTGAACCTGAATATTCATCTTTGTCTCCAATAGGTTTGATACTAACCTAGCTGTGTTATAGAAGCCGATGAAGAAACCATCTTGCACTTAGCGTCAGCACCAGACACAGCATGAGGCAGAAGTAAACTCACTGAAGAAATTGAATCATCTGGGAAGAGGAACTTTTCTGACACTTGACTGTAGATGCAAGGGATGAGGAAAACACAGAACTGAACAGGAAGTCAGACCTACCCTAAATAAGACAAATCTTACCCCGAGAAAAATCCCAGAGGGGCAGGTTTGGAAATATGCTGTCTGGAACAGGCTTGGTAGAAGCACAGAAACTGTCTTTGTTTGCTTAATCTCTCCAATGCCCGAAGGAACAGGGCTCTGAAATTTTGTAAGAAACAGCATTGCATCAATTTTCTCCTAAGCAATTTGCAAGATCTCCACATTTTTTGGCCAGAAAGAGCTGCTTTGCAGCTGCTTTAGGATCAGATCTTTAAACATTTTGTAACTACATCCTTTTTTTCCCCCCTCCAGTTTATTGCATTTTATTGAGCTTGTCTAGGGCTGGTACATATTGTCACTCCTCTGCCAGGTAGCTTTGGAGGTTGCTGTCCCATTGAGCAAGAAACCTGTGCTGCAGGAACAATTTCTCTTTTTTTTTTAAGTTTACCTGCACACACACCCTGTATGTAGATACACACAGAAAAGAGACTGAAGAAAATACCTCATGCAGCTATGCACAACTGAGATCACCACATGGCTCCTGCCACACAGCCTCCACTGGTGACCGAGCCTAGAAGGCTAAAACACAAATGTGCAAAAGACTACTTAGCACCATTAACTTTCACGTCTTCTCTACAGATAGATAAGACAATCTCTGTCTAAATATATTGTCTGACTCAGTTGAAGGCTATGGCAGCAAAACAGACATTTTTGTGTCTTTCTAGTTCAGATCTTTTCTATCCTTTACTCTAGTTTTATTTTCTCGCTTTGTATTAGAAGGCTTCAACATTGTCTTGTTTTCCCTGTTTCTTCATGTTCTTAATAGAAACTATAGCAATGAAAGATAAACTCACACTTCAGCTGGGACTTTATCATATATTTTTCGTGCATTCTTAAATCCTCACCCCCAAAATCCACAAATGGGAAATGAAGATTTCAGTTTAGAGATCACAGCAGAAGGTGCAGCTGATAATATCTCCCAGCTTTTACTCACATCATGAGCCAACTGGGAATAACACTTGGAATTAGCTGCTTAGATGCTTATTTCACAAGCTTCCTGCAAAAAAAAAAAAAAAGTTATCTATTTTATTACTTTCCTGTGGAATGCCTAAAAAGCCATATTTTTGCTCCAGTCTGTTACTGTTGTTGCATAGACTTAGTGCTACTCACAAGCCTGGATGAGCCACACATGTGAGGAGGGCTGCGTGCACCAAATAAAATCAGTCTTCAGATGCCACTGTTAGACCTTAAAGCTTACGCTTTAAAAATGGTTCCGTGTTCCTCCCTCTTCGTTTAGAGGCAGAGGACAGGCTACCCTGGCAGTGGGTGACAGAGGCAGTGGCACCGCTGCCGTGTTCAGTGGTTTGGGGAAGGGATGGGTGGGCAAGTGGCAGCAGAGCCACCAGGCACAGACAGGCAATGGGGGCTTGGCCTGACACACTTCTCTGCTGGCTCAGCCAGTTTGACGCGAGCAGAGTGCAAACATTTAGTCCTTTGCAAAGCTGTTGCAGTCCTCCCTCTCCTCAGTCCCCCTGAGCCAGGCTGAAGCGCTTTATCCCAGCTGCCAGCAGCACCCTGGGCCAGGGCAGGGCTGTGGGGGGCATGGCCCCTCAGTACAGCAGGGCTGCTCGGCCTCAGCACAGCCTGTGGCTCACACACACCCTGGGAGCAAGATCATCCCTAGAGGTATTCAAAAGATGCATAGATGAGGTGCTGAGGGATGTGGTTTAGTTCAGTGACGGACTTGGCAGTGTGAGGTGAATGGTTGGACTTGATGATCTTAAAGGTCTATTCCAGCCATAATGATTCTGTGATTCCATGACCAGCGAGCCTCCACCTCGCACGCAATGAGCTCCGGCTCATCAGCCCAGAGGTCCCAAGGAGCCGAATGCAGGTGGAATCCTTTCCCTCACAGCAGGCTGCGGGTCTGTGGGCAGCTAAACACCCATTCAAGCAGAAATGTCACGTTATTTACTTACTAAAACAATGCTCTTATTACAAAGACATGTTAGGACTGAAAATATGACAGTGTCTATTTTAGGTTGTCATTGATCTTTAATTTGCTGTGACCTGAAGGTTTTCGATGTAGTCAGTGCTTTTCGGCCAAAATATATGACTGCAGGGAAATGAGTAAATGAGTGCCAGAGATGTTCTTTTTTTCCTATGAAAAGACTGAAATTGCTTTGTGTAAATGTGTGGAAAATGCTGATATTTTGTTTCTATAAATACTTCACCTCCTGCGTGCTGTATTTCATTTGTGCTGTTTCCTAGGAGTATTTGGCTTCTTATCACTTTTACGCAGGGTGCTGAATACAAATGAGCTACAGTTTACCCAGCAACCAAGCTGTGGAGCATTTGTGACTGTTGTGCATTTCCTGAGCAAGAGTAACTACTGAATGAAGCAGATTACCCTGTAGCCTTGCAAAACACTGAGGATTATAAAACATGCATTTAGTGGATAAATACACAGAGGAAAATGCACAGACACTCTCTGTTTCTATATATACGGCCTTGTGTGTATATGAATATATGTGGATGATGTAAAAAAAACCCACTCAACCCTGAAATAATCCATCATTTTTAATGAGAATTTAAATATAGGGAAGGCAAAAAAATCAGAGTTGCATTTGTTATTCTCAGTGACACCACCTACAACCAGGCTTCTTGTTTATGGACCCTATAAAGAAGACTCCTTTAGCACAGACTCATGTGATCGCAGGAGGATTCAGGTTGGAAGAAACCTCAGCAGGTCACTAGTCCAACCTCTGCGCAGAGCAGGGCCAGCTCTGAGGTCAGGCCAGGTCTCTTAGGGCTTGGTACAGTTGTTCCTTGAAACCTCCAAGGTTGAAACCTCCCACTGTCTGGTTGGACTCTTGGGGAAAACTCATTTCCGAGTACCGAATCTGAACCTTTCTTGTTTCATCATCTGTTGTCTCTCATTCTGCTACCATGCATCTCTCTGGGTGAAGGCCCTGGCCCTGCCTCCTTGATGACCTCCCCATAGACTATAGGAGCTACTGGTGACTGCTTCCAAGGCCCTCTCCTGTCCAGGCTGGACAAGCCCAGTTTCCTCCTCCTGGTCTCATAGAGAAGTGCTCCAAGCCCCAGACAGCCTGGGAGCCTTCTGCTGAACCCACCCCAGCTGATCATCCTCTCTCTTTTAGAGAAAAGGGAGAAAAATGGGACATGGGACTGCAGACATGGTCTCACCACTGCTGAATAGAAGGGTTTAGTTACTCCCCTGGACCTCCTGCCCATGTTGCTCTTAGCTCTGCTTGCACTCAGCTGCTGCTGCTGCTGCTAGGGCAGGCAGCTGGCTCAAGTCCAGTGCAGCCCCAGTGCAGAGGACTCTTCCTTCCCAGATGCAGGACTTGGCAGTTGTCCATGTTGAATTTCAGGACGTGCCTCTTGGTCCATTCCTCCAGCCTGCCTTGGTCCCTGCCTGCTGCTCAGGAAGGCAGACCAGCCCTCCAGGTACTGACTGTTTCCCTCACTTTGGCATCATCTGTGGACTTGCACTCATGGTGTCATTGATAAAGATGTTAAACTGGATAGGTCATAGAATCATTTCTGTTGGAAAAGACCTTTAAGATCACTGAATCCAACCACAAACCTAACACTGCCAAGACCACCACTAGACCATGTCCCTCAGCACCTCATCTACACTTCTTTTAGATATCTTCAGGGATGAGGACTCCACCACCTTCTTGGGCAGCCTGTGCCAGGGTCTGACAACCCTCTCAGGGGAAAAGATCTTCCTCATCTCCAATCTAAACGTCCTCTGGCATAACTTGAGGCCATTTCCACTTGTCCTATTATCACCTGGGAGAAGAGACCTATTCCCACCTCACTACAGGCTCCTTTAGGTAGTTGCAGGTTCCAGAGACCAAAGTTAGACCTATGTTCCCCAGGTTGTGCTTTTGGCCTTTTCTGAAGACAGGTGCAAGATTTGCCTTTCTCTGGTTCTTGATGACCTCCCCTGCTCCTCAAGAGCTCTCAAAGGTTGAAGCCTTTGAGTGGCCTAACGAGGTCAGTAGAAAGTGAAGTGAAGATGCCTTGGATGCAGCCTGTCAGATCCCGTGATGTCTGTGGCCTGAGTTCTCTTGAGGTCCCTGATTTGAGCTTCACCATCTGCTGGTCATCTCCTCCTCCAACCCTGCCTCGTGGTGCTGGGGGCAGCTGGGCAGAGCCAGGGCTGATCTGGATGCGGTTTGTTGAAGCAAAGGGAAGAGTAGGCAGATTGAGGCAACTCCTGGCATGTTCCAGTGGTGGAGTAAGCTGAGAGGACAGGCTCCCTTTGCTGGCAAGGAAACAGGCTAGGTTCACATTTTGTCATAAGCACTTTGGATGAAAAACCTGGACAGCTTTAAAAACCTCTTTGAACAATGTCAGGAAGCTTTTCCCAAGCTGGGAATTTAGCCATGGGCAGAGGAGGGGTGGGAAAATTGCGCTTGGGGTTTGTCATTCAGGTCAGCTTTGGCTTTTCCTCACTCCAAGCCTGAGCAAGGGCTTTGCGTTGCTTTTGGAAGGGAATGGCATTGTAAGCACCGAAGTCCTCAGCTCTTCCCATCTGTGTGTCACTTCTTTGGTTGCCAAAATACATACATGGGTGTGCCTATAACTTGAGAGTGTTTGTACTATCTCAAGTCAATTTAAATAATTCTTCTTCAACTGGTTGAAAAATGTAATATAGAGGGACTCGGCATTTTTATCCTTTGCTTGAATCAAACTGTAGCCTGTCATATAGTTTTTCAAATGATATTATGGTTATTTTAAGCTACTGGTGTCTATATCATGATTTCCACCTACTTAACACTTACAGTTTTAAACCTGCCCTCTTTGCTGTTGTGCTTTGGGATAAGCTTTTCAGTGCACTAGGTTAAGTTGTACATTGTAAAATGCATTTTATAGATAGAAATCATATTTTAACATAATGTCATTAAACACAGAACACAGTGAAAATACTACCTACACCATGGAGCACAGTGGTTTTCAGGGGACTGGGATAAGATAAAATGGAGGGACTCTTGCATGGAAAAGGGTACAAGCAGCAACAGAGGAGCCTCCCTCCATCCTGGTGCGAGACAAGTGGGAGAGCATCCAGCAACCAGCAGCCCACCAACAGGTCGTTGCTTTATGAAGGAAGCATTGGCAAGAGAGCAGAAACAGCTACAAGTTTGTCAGTTTATAAATACTGCGGTGGAAATGAAGCAAGATGGGCTTACAAGGGAGAGAAAGAAACAAGACACAACTTGACAAGGCCCCTTACCCTTTGGTGAGCTCTGCCCCTTCACAGTTCCAGCAGCATTTAGCATGCTTGGGCTGCACAGTGGAAATTAGGAAAAAATCTGGCAAAGGTGGCACCAAATGCTTTGCTGCCATGCACTCAGGCTGCTCCACATCTCTTTGGGTAGTCTTGGGTTGTTTTACCTGTCCTCCTTTGCTGAAAAAATAGGTTTGACTTTCCTGATATTCAGAAAATATCATAGAATTTTCTAACATGAATGAAACTCTGACACAGTGACTGGTCTTTACCACCTCCAAGCTGAGCAGTGTCTTTGTTGTGCAACAGACATTATCTTCTGCTTCTTCTCAAAAGTGCAGAAGCCAGCTTGTGGTCATTTTCAAGGAAAACAGGACTGCAGAGAACCAACCCTCTTTTAAACCATAGCGACTGTTCTGTAGGGATGCTGTGGCCAGCAGTCTGGGTTTGAATGGCAAGGTTGGAAGTAGTTGAGTGCACATGAAATCGATAAGTGGAACCAGGGTGAAATGGTCAGAGAACTGCAGTTGATCAAATGGCATTAAAATGTATTAGCTGATTGTGCAATTTGTCAGTGAACAGGTACATACAAGTCCAAAATCAAGCCTTCTGAACATTAATAGTCCCTGCCATGATTCCCGCAGAGCCTACTTTCCTTCTCCCATAGCCTCCCTGCCTCTCTGTGGGGTATCTGAAATTATGGGTTATCTCAGCATTTCTTTTCAAGTGCCTCTGCTTTTGAGGGGCTGCAGGTTACCTGAGCTTTGGCCACACCTGGAAAAAAATACCGTAGTTCTGTTTCATTGGTTTCAAAGCCCTAAAGAGCACCACTGTTTCTGTGGCCAATGCTATAGATATTCTGTCCTTAAGAATGCAAGGGATGAATTTTACTTTCATTTACATATCTAGTTTACAAATGTTTTGGGTTTTTTTTTCTGAGTTTAAGGTAGAAACATTAACATTTAAAGCCCTCAGGGTTTTTTTGGGAGCATACCAAATTTTACATAGCTAAATAGTGAAATGCAGTCCATGCTGCAGATATGAAAGCCTCTTTTTCTCATAGAATTATGCTCTTCAAGGAACAACTTGCACCTCCTTTGGTGTGTCAGGCATTCACAGGTGGAGAAAGAGCAAGGCATGTGGGTTATATGTGTGAATTTTCCATACATGGTGTTAATATGCTACCTATTTTCTTTTCTCAAGGATGTGCCCTGGGGCAGGACTGCAGGTGAAGCTACATGGAAAAACCTCCCGGGCACGCCAACTTGTTCTGCCTGTTCCTCTTTCCATAGTGGCTCTCTTCCAGTGTCATGGTTTAGCAAGGAGCAGCTTTTGTTTGGTAACAGGGGGAGCGGGTTGCAGTGAAGACTCGATAAAGAGATTTTGGACTCTCCCTTGGCTCTTGGGTTCAGACCCACCTCCAGCCCGGCTGGGCCAATCTGGCGCCTCTCCCATCACTATCTAGGGACGGGAATTTGAAGTGCTTGGCAGGAGGTGTAAGGGTGGTACAAGATGGAGGCGGCCATGTGGACCCCACAGTCAGAGAAGGAGGAAGGAAGGAGGAAGCACCAGACCAGAGACCCCTCTGCAAGCTGTGGTGAGAGTGCAGCTGTACCCCTGCAACCCATGGAGGGCAACGGCAGGACTGAGAGCCAGCAGCAGCTCAGGGTGAGTGCACCCGGGTGCGCAAGAGACTGTGGTGAGGCGGCCATGGCGCAGGCCATGCTGGAGAGCCTGTGGGCTGCAGAGCAGCCCCCCACAAGAGGCAGAGATGAGCTGCAGCCTTTGGGATAAATGCACATCGGAGCAACCTGTGCAGGGCTGCCATGTGTGTGAGGTACCCCACAGAGGTGCAGGGAGGACTGGTGCGGAGCCCACTTGCCCTGAGGAGAGACAAATGGCAGAAGCCACCAGGAACGGACTGACTGAAACCCCCACTCCCTGCCCCCCTGGGCCGTTCAGTGGGGGAGGAAATAGACACCGGGATCAGGACTCTGAGCCCAGGCAGAGGGGAGAGGTGGGGGGAAGGTGGTCTTAAAGGACTGGTCAGACTCTTCATTGTTGTACCACTCTGTGGTGTTTTGTGTTGGTTATGTTTTGGGGTTTTATGGTTATGCTTTAGTTGGTGTTGAATTAAATTATTTTCTGTTTTCTCCCCAAGGCCAAGTAGCCTGGTCTGTTTTGTCCTGGACCATAGGAGGCAATTAAGCTCTCCCTGCCCTTTAGCAATCCTCAGGTCTTTGGTACTTGGGGCTAATCGTGGTCTTCTGTTCTCTGATGGACCTAAACCAAGACAGCCAGATCTGGAGGTTTGGAGCCACTGTGAACCCCTACTTAGAGGCCTTTTGGAAAACACGAAAGCAAGTCACTATGCATTACCAATTCCTCTTTATGTGGTATAATGTGAATAACCTCCTTCACCACATATAGCACTCAGCACACCTCCGCTGTCAGAGACCGGGGCTGGCGAGCGGTGTGCCACTGCAGACCTGCCAGCTCTCCCAAACTGGGATTTGCCAAGAAGTATTTTTGTTGGATTTCTGAGAATATTGTTTTAAAATAGTTTTCATAAAAGCCTACCTTGCAGTGCTGCATTTCAGTGAAGAAGACTGCTTTTGTGCTTCTTTAAAGAAAAAACTGTGGTAACATACCAGGTGTGCAATCTGGACCAGAAATCCTCAGAAGCCGAAAGCAAAGGACATTTAAACCTGACCAAGCAGACTAAACATTTGGTACGAAAGCTGGAGAAGGTTCAAGATACTAATAATGTACTCTGCGTGTTGCAGTACATCTCCTCTAGCTGTTGGAGTCCAAAAAAGGTCACATTAACCATGAGTGAAGAAAGAAAGGAAAACACTCAGCAAGCTGAATATTGCTCAGAGCATTAATTTTCCCATACCTTCTTCCACAGCAGGGTCACAGGCAATTAAGAGCCCTCGTAGTGGGAACACTTCCACTGACACACTTTCCTCTTACCCAGTATTTTTTCCCCAGCTTTCTTACTTTGGGCAGGTGGTCCATCTTGATCCAACAAAACTCATTTCTATTTGCAACTTAACCTAGAAATTGAATTTTCTCAGGCAAAAGGTTGAAGTGTTCTTCCCTTCTATACTTCTCACTTTTTATGTCAGTAGCTTTCTGTCCACTTCTGTCAAGTTACTGGGAAAAATACAGCGAAAGCATTTACGTCAATATTTACTCAAGAAAGCGAGGATTTGTGAAAAAGGGAGTGGGAAGTGAAAATGAGAATGTGTGAGAAATTGCTTCCTAATCTTCAAGAAACAGAGCTGATAACTTTTCACATCAGAGTATGTAATATTTGTGTGCTCCTAAACATTTGCCTGATTCCATTTCTCTTTGCAATTCAAGATAAATATTCAAGATATTGGAAAAGAGAAAGAGCCATAGTGTTAGCATGAATGATGATGATAACATAATACATCAAAGTGTCAAGATGTCAGAGCCATACTCACCTGGGAACAGGAACATCTTCCGTTTGAGGTCCGCTTGGGGGACCACATGCAGCCTGCTATACATCTGTGCGTGGCATCCCCAGGGACCTGCGTGTTCCCCTGCACATTCCCTCAATAGTGACTGTTTGAAGACAGGGCATATCCTTTGCACCTCACGTATCTCTTCACATTTCTGTATCATACCCATTGACATGCTGTCCAAGTGCTCCTTTGCTTGTGTTACCCATGTGAAATGCCATTTTATCTGTAGGTATCTGATAGCACAATCATTCATACGCAGTTGACTGCCTCTGTTTGTGGCAAGACTGAAATGGATGCACCTGAAAGTCTACATAAAAAAATCACCCGAGCCTATGAACTGGAATTTGAAGGAAAGCAACAGACTGCACATTCCAGTGTTACTTCTCGTTCTTTGGTGCGTTCCAACACCTTTTTTCTTCTCAAAGAAGAGAGAGAACTTCATTTTTATGCAGGGCTACAGTATGGATAGAGTAAACATGGCTTTTTAAAAGAAGTAATTATTTTAGTGTTCTTTTAAGGAAATTTGTGTGTGCGTATGTATATGCATATTTATATTTCTAACCCCCAACACACCTGTTTTCTGTCATGTGAAGGCTCCAAAGCAATTATTCATTGCGAGCTTCCACGAGCAGAGCCGCCTGCTGCATCCTGCCGGCACTGCGAGCTGTCTGCTCCCCCTCTGGCAAAGCCCTCGCCCTCCACACCTGCTCCCTCCCGTGCAGTGCCCCGTCCCCACTGCACCCGCCTCTCCCGAGGAAGGCTCCTTCACACCTCCAAGACTGCCGAACCTGGCAGCCCCTCACTGAGTGGAGAAGGGCTAATTGTGGGCAGACATAGCAGGTAAAAAGGTTTTCCTTGTGAAGTGTCCTGGGATTTTTAGAGGTCTCATGAAATGGCCCAGTGTGAGTGAAAGTTGCAGAACTGAGTTTTGGAATTGAGGCCCTAAACTCTTGGAGTGAGAGAGATGTGTATCTTTTAGAGAAGTTGCTTTACATACTGATATGATATGTGTAGACATTTAAAACCTTATAACAACACAAAATGTTTCCTGACAGCGTGTCGAGTGCCACTTGGAAAGGGTGGGAGCATCAAAGGCCTCCCAAAGTGGCATCCCTGTACGCCCACAGCAGCTGTGCTTCACAGAGAAATGTCTCGTCTCATTCATGGGAATATCACAACTCCGCTGCCCTTTAGGAAAACTACTGTTGTGCCTTTTTTATTTCACAGAATTCACCCCTTCTACGCTGCTCTGGTGAGACCTCACCTGCATTCTGCCTCCACCTCTGGGGCTCCCAACATAAGAAGGACACGCACTTGTTGGAGTGAGTCCAGAAAAGCACCAGAAAAATGATCAGAGGGCTGGAGCACCTCTCCTACGGAGACAGACTGAGAAAGTTGGGGTTGTTTACCCTGAAGAAGAGAAGCGTCCAGGGAGACCTTAGAGCAGCTTTCCAGTACCTAAAGGGGCTGACAGGAATGTTGGAGAGAGACTTTTTACAAGGGCATGTAGTGGCAGGACAAGGGATGATGGCTTTAAACTGAAAAAAAAAGGAGATTTAGGTTAGATATTAGCAAGAAGTTCTTCCCTGTGAGGCACTGGCACAGGTTACCCAGAGAGCTTGTGGCTGCCTCATCCCTGGAGTGTCCAAGGCCAGGTCGGATGGAGCTTTGAGCAACCTGAACTAGTGGAAGGTGCAGGGGGTTGGAACTAGATGTTCTTTAAGATTCTTTCCAACCCAAAACCATTCTATGATTAGAATATCTCAAGTCAGAAGGGACCCGTAAGAATTATCAAGTTCAACTCCCTGCACCTTGCAAACCGACCTAAAACTGAACCATACAACTAAGAGATGCTCCAGATACTCCTTGAACTCTGACAGGGTTAGTGCTGTGGCCATTTCCCTGGGGAGCCTGTTCTAGTGGCTGACCATGCTTTCAGAGAAGAGCCTCTTCCTAACGGTCAATCTGAATATCCCCTAATGCAGCTTCTCTCCATTTCCTCATGTCATATCGTTGGTCACCAGAGAGAGGAGATCAGCACCTTCTCCTCTGCTGCTCCACTTGAGGAAGTTGTAGAATGAGATGAGGTTTCCTTCTCAGCCTTCTCTTCTCCAAGCTGAATAAATCAAGTGATCTCAGATGCTTCCCGTAAGTCTTGGCTTTGAGGCCTTTCACCATCTTGGTTGCCTTCTCTGGCCACACTCTAATAGTTTGATGTTCTTCTTATATTGGAGTGCCCAAAACTGCACACAGAACTTGAGGTGTGGCTGCAGCAGTGCAGACAATTCCCTCTCTAGTCTGGCTAGTTATGCTGTGCCCTGTGTACCCCAGGACACAGGTAGCTCTTTTGGCTGATGGGGCACATTGTTGACTCACGTTCAATTTGCCCTCAGCATAAGTCCTCAGATGTGTTTCTGATGCTTTCCAGCATCTCACCCTCCAATTGGTATAACCAGGATTACCCTGTCCCAGGTGGAGAATCCAGCAGTCCTGTTAAATTTCATAAAGATGGTGACTGCCCAGCTCTCTGTTCTATCCAGATAGCTCTGTAAGGCCTCTCTACCCTTGAGGGAGCCCACACCTCCTCCTAGTTGAATATTGTTGGAAAAATTATTTAGTATATCTTTGATTCCTGCATTCAAATCATCTATAAAAACACTAAAGAGCACAGGCCCTAAAATTGAGCCCTAAGGACCTCCACTGGTGACTGGCCACCAGCCTGATGTAACTCAAACCCTTTGGGCCTGATCAGCCAACTGCTCACCCAACATAGTATGGACTCTTCTAGCTGTGTGCTGGGTATTTTGTCTAGAAGGATACCATGAAAGACAGTATCAAAAGCTTTTAATTTCTAGCAGCGGTCTTGTGTTTATTTTTGGGGGGCTTATGGTGACCTCAAGATAAAGCACCTGTGAGCAAGCTGGAAGAGAACAACAGGAAAGTCCAAGAGGGCTTTGCAACATTTTCTGTCTGCTTGCCAACAAAATAAACACCCTGAGATTATTGTGGTTGTTGAATTAAGATGCAGATATGGTGCATAATAGCTCCTGGGAAGAGGTGTATTACATGAATCATTAAAATCACTGAAAAGATAAAACCAAGCAAAGAAAACTGGGAATAACTCTGACCTAAAATCATTTCCTTGTCTTGTTTCTATTTAATCAGACGGTAAAGGCATTAACCTGCTAACTCAAGTGTTGCTTATGCTTTCTGAATTTTTGCCTGCTGGAGGGATTATGCATGGGTGGAGGTGATGAGACCTGAGCCTGCTCAGAAAAAAGGAGTCTCACTGCTGCCTTCAACCACCTAACGGGAGGCTATGCTGGAGCTGCACAGTGAACAGGGAGAGGCAGCAGACCCAATTTGCAGCAGTAGAAATTGTCACGAAAATGTTGCAGCTGCCTGCTGCCAAAGAGAGAGGCTTTGGAATGAAGGAGAGAGGTACAAGAGTAATTAATGTATTCAAGTGCATGAAGCATCCCATTCAATTTTGGAGACCCTAAATGTGGTTTTCAACACAGTTCTGATGCTTTTCAAGCACTCAGATACAACTCGACTTGATCACTACTTAGGACACACGGACTACTACAAAGCAATTGTAATTCTATGGTGCCATCATCTCTCTGTGTGTTTCTCAGTTGGTCTTGCTACCGTAATGCCAGATGATGGGAGGGTTTCACAAAGGTGTTAGAGGGTCAAGGATGCTCGTGTTATCTCAGCAGCCCAAGGGATATCTTTTATTTTTTTTTTTTTTTGGCAGGGTAGGGGCTGTCATCCTCTTTCTTGCAATGAGCTGGGCTCCTTTAGTAAGCATTAATGTGCAGTATACAACGTAAACTATTTATATAGAATCATGGAATCATTGAGATTGGAAAAGATCTTGAGTTCAATTGTTAACACTAACACTGCCATGTCCACCACCAAACCATGTCCCTGAGGGGATAAACCAACCCCCCCCAGCCCCTTTCCCGCCTCGCACAGCCCTGAGGGGATAAACCAAACCCCCCCCCCAGCCCCTTTCCCGCCTCGCACAGCCCTGAGGGGATAAACCAACCCCCCCCCCCAGCCCCTTTCCCGCCTCGCACAGCCCTGAGGGGATAAACCAA
>WBNH01006851.1:38542-108996 GCA_013401255.1 Urocolius indicus | reverse complement strand
CGCCGCTGGGCGCCGCTCCGCGGAGGCCGGCGCGCTGCGGGCCGCCCTGCAGCTGCTGGCGGGAGTCGGCGCTGTGCGTGGGGGCGGCGGGAGCGCCGCGCAGCCTGCCCGCCGGCCTGGGCTCCCTGTGCGTGAGGAGAGGGGGGTGCAAGGTACGAGGAGGAGCAGGGGCAGGAAGGGACGCGGGCCGGTCCCGCTTCACCGGCGGCTTCTCTTTTTTTTTTTTTTTCCCAGGAGCCTGGTAAACGGGACCTTCTCCGAAGTCAAGGACAGGATGTTTTCTCACCTGCCCTCCCTGCAGCTGCTGTAAGTATGGCACTGAAAAAAAAAAAACCAAAGAGACCACGGCCGATTAGAGCTCTGGCCGTTCGCTCCTCGGCAGAGTGACGGGCGCCCTTGTAGAAAGCGAGGTGAGGGGTGTATCCCCCTCTGATGTGGCCGCTGTTTCGTAACTGAGGGACGCATTCTCCACTCGTAAACCACTCCATAAAACGCGTAGCCACCGAAGCAGGACTAAATGCTTTATGAATTTGTAAAAAGAGATTAAAAAAAAATCATCTTTAAGAAGTTTAGGGCTGAGTTTTGCCCCCTGGAGTCACGTGGTGGCTCCCACTTCGGCTCCCTTTGTGCCCAGGAGTCTCGCGTTGGCTTTGGGACGTTGCGGGTGCCACGGGGGCTTGCGGTGGCTTCCAGGAAAACCTCCCTGTGTGAAGCACTGGAGTTGTCTGCAGCATGACCCCGTGCTTCAGCACCCAGCGTGGAGGGTGGTCCCGCAGATGCCTTCTGACCTAATGACCACAGAAGCAGGACGATCCTCTGTCCCAAGAGACGGCGGTCCAGCTCCTGGCACTCTGCAGCCCCGCTTCCTTCTTTGCATGTGGGTTGGTTGTGCCTGTGTTGCAGTCAGGTGTGTGGTTGCAGCTCCAGTGGCTTACCCAAGCTTGCTTTAATAGCTAAATTAAATTGTTAACTGGGAGGTCATAGTAGTTCCATACAGAGTGGGGAACAACTCCCGTGGGGAGCCGCAGATAAATTTTTCTCAGGTGGACGGCAGTGAAGCAGTGCTGCTGCCTGTGCCCTGCCTAACCCAGCAAAGCCTGTCTGTAACACCCAAAGCCAAGCGGTCCCTCCATGTCCCGTCCTGTAAGGACCAGCTTCACCTCAAAGCAAGGACATGCTGCAAAGAAAAATTTGTAAAAAAGATGTGAGGCACACCAGAAACCCAGGCTAAGCGCTTGCCAGAGAGCTAGACACGAAAACTGGTCTTAGCAAGAGGTAGTCCCTAAAGGCATCGGGTTGTGTGATGGCCACGCTCCCCTCCGCAGACTCCCTCACCTTATTCAACTCGAAGGCCTGTCTCACTGTTTGAGGGGTGGCAACACCCCGTGGAAAATGCTGAGTGGAAGTGAGGAAAGTAAGTGGTGGAGGCTTTCACCTTCTTTAGCATGGCACCATCCCCAAAACCATGCTTTTGGGGGCCAACACAGAGCCCTGGGCAGCCGGACTTCGACCACCTCTGAACAAGGGCAAACGGCAGACACATGGGCGCTGAGAAGGAAAAGGACAAATCCAGGAGTGGGTTGGGAGAAACTATGGGAGGAAAATTAGAGGTGTGGGGAATCTGGCTTGTTTGGGAGAGTGGTACTGGGAAGAGGGAGGAAGAGCAGATGAAGGTTATCTCTCTTCATGTGTTGTAGATTTCCAAGAGGAGATGTTGGGTTCAGTAGAGTGGTGGAGCAGAGGTTGTTCTTTGGGAAAGTCAGAAGTTGTCTATGTCAGTTTTTGTGGTAGATCAGATATGGGAGTGAGAGTGGCTTGTCATCACCACCACCCTCACTCTGGGCCCTGGCAAATCGTGTTGGTTAGTGTAATTTGCGAGTTTGCCCTTCAGATGTGAAAGAAAAAAAGAGTGATTAAATGATGAGAGAGACACATGCACAACTGAGTGCTTGGGTAATGTCTTCTGTGGCAGCAGCCATAGTAAAGCAGTAATGCAAGGATTTGTTTTTGATGGCAGTCTATTTCTTTATCACATTTCTCTGGGATAATTTAAGGAGCATTTGTCTGATATTAGCATAAGAACCGAGGATCACAGTGAGAGTTTGCATTTCTTGTTCATTAGTCTTCTAAATTAATTTCAGTTAAATGTCTAAAACCATACTAAAAGGATTAGTAAGTTGCTCTAATGAAGCAATTAGTGCAGATATAATCACTGGTAGCAGAAGATTCTGAGATGGTTTCTTTTGAGTAGTGGACAGTTTTTGGACCAAATTAGAAGTTTTGCTATTTTCTGACAAGCAGATCACTATCTGTGCCTTTGAACAGTGGATATCATTGTGCTTTGATACAGCAAAGAAGGAATTTGGCTGGCAAAGCCCTTCCATAGCATCCTTGTCCCTGACTGTCCTGGCTCAGATGACAGCTGCTGTGACATGTTTTCTCCCTGAAGTTCACACGGGAGGGCAAGGCAGTGCCTGGAGCTGGCAGCACCACTTCTTTTCCTTGCTACCTGTGGACATAGGGTTTTGCTTTGCCAGGAGAGCAGGGCTCTTTCTCTGGTAACTTGGGCACGACTGCATTTCCAGATGGCCAACTGGCCTCGTGAGCAGTGTGCTCTCTTCCTGTGCTATGGGCCATAGTCCATTTGCAGGTCAGACCTGGAGCATCTGCCCTGGGAGTGCTGATCTGCTGAGACTGCACAACCAGGAGCTGATGCCTGTACAAAAGGGCTCCCACCTCCTGGGAGCTCAGGAGCACTGCTGAGTGGATCTCTTGAAAATCATTGATGTGGCTGGAGGGGTGGTGGGAAACTGGGATCCGTGTTCACCTGACCTACCCTTTAAGGACAGCTTGCCCTGCTCAGGGAACCAGAGAGTCGAGGGCCAGGTTGCATTTAACCAAGGTGAATGTTGCAGTGAACGTTTTTCCTGGGGAGCAGTGGGTGTTAACTAGCATCACATTACCACTCTGATTTATTTTTTTTTATAGGCGATTCCACAGTATTTTATGTGTGCCACATTGGTGGGGCAATACGGGCTCCAGTCAGTAAGATTAGTTTGGTCATGGGCAATAAACACAACGGGCATAATCCAGTGTGTCAGGTTTTAATGTGCTTTCCTAATGCCTGCTCTCCATTTTCAGCTTGCTGAACTCCAATTCCTTCACCGTTATACGAGATGATGCCTTTGCTGGTCTCTTCCATCTAGAATACCTGTAAGTTTGGTATTTTATGTCTTCCCCCGTCCTTTATAAATCAAGATGTTTTGATCAGTTGCCAAGACTCACGCTGTGGAGTCTTAGTCTTTACTGTGATTCCCAGGAGCAGAGGAGATGAAGGATTTATGTCCCACTCCTGTGCAAATGTCCTTTACGATGGCTCGCTGTTTTTCAGGGCTTGTGGTGGATTTTTAAAGTAGGCTGTGAATGCAGGGTGGCTCTGTGCAATTACAGAACACCACAAAAGAGTTGCTGAGCAAGAGCTTGTCCTGGATTTCCAGAACAGTCCCGTCACTGTCGAAGGGTTTTGAACCTCAGGAAAGAGGCGGGGAAGGCTCTCCTGGCCTGCCAGCAGCCTGAAGAGAAGGTGCAGAGTGTCTGTGTTACTGCCCAGAGCAACCCTGATTACCAAACTGCTTCTCTTCCCCTCAGCTTTCTTCTCCAACTTCGTCTCTGTTCTGATAACCCACTTAATGCCTGTGGCATTCATATTTATATTATAAATATATTTCATATAATATAAATTGTGGTTGTTATCTATATTATTATTTAAATTTATTTAACTTTCCTTTTCTTTACACAGTTCACTTCTTTGTTGAGTTTTACATTATCTTCATTTCCCCGTTATTTTTTTTTTTTAGGTCATCCTTTTTTCTTTTAAAAAAAAAAGTATTATTCCTGGTACCAGGTTGTCCTCCCTTCATACTGCAAAGGACTGCCATTTCTCTGTGTTACCGGACATGAGCTGGTATGTTTGAAACTCTGAATATGATCTGGGGAAAAAAAACAATCATCTTTCCACCCACCTTCCCGTGCTGCAAGGTAGCTGTGGAAAACATTCCTGTCTTTTTCTAAAGGAAGACCAATGCTCACAAAACCGATTCTTGCTAAAGTCTTACAGACAAATAGGTGTTGAGGTGGGGTATACCCTGGACTAATAGTCTGCTACTTGTGGAGCAGCCAACAATGGATTTTGCAGACCAAGAAATAGAGGATAATGGCATATCCTGAAATCCACGATTCACCACATCTGGATTTTTCAGTGACAGTATGTTATCTAATTGTTCTCTTTGCCAAGTGTCTACAGGAGAGAAAGTAGTTTGCAGAATGTTTGCTAAAAGGAATACAAACATTTGTATGTTGTTTCATTAGTGACCTGCTTTCAAGTGCTGATGAGCCTAACGTGGAGCTTGTCCCAACAGAATCTGCAGATGTAGTGGTTGCTTTGGTAACTGCAGCCAGACCTGAACAGAAAAAAATCCTACCCCTCCTCAGATGGTCAAAGGGAAAAAATCTCTGTCCCTAGTTTCCAACTGCAAAGCCGAGAGCGGAGTGGAGTGGTAAAGCCTTATGGTTTCAATTTTCAGTTTCCTTTAGCAGCAGTTGAACAAGTAAGTGGTCTCAGTTAATGGTTGTGGTGACCTTCCCTGCCAAGTCCACAGAGCTCTTCCTCTTCCCAGGAAATCACACCTCTGCTGTTTGGGAACTGGGTGTGAGTGGCCTTTCTCTGGAGTTGTTTTTGGCCATGCAGTTGGTATCACCGTTACAGCTTCAGTAACTCTCTCAGTCTCTTAGTTACCAGTGATCTGACCTCATGGAGAATAAGAAAACCCTGCTGACAAACAGGAATTACAAGTTTCTGTCTCTGGTTGAAGAGCAGTTGGGGACCATCCACAGCAGATACATATATATGTTTATATATAATTGCCATCTGTGTCCTGCTGCACTTACAGCACTGGTAGTGGCATTCAGCACACTGTGTGCACTGTCTGGACTGTGTGCAGTCTGGATAAGACAGCTCTAATAAAGACAGGAGCTTTGATGCTGATCAGAGTGGCGTTCCTAGGGTAGCATCCCTTGGAGGCCAGGTTTGGTGACTCAGGAATCTGGCAAAGTACTGAATTTCAGCCCAAATGTCCATCACCTCGCTGCAGTGTGTTCAGTGAAGCCATGTGTTGTGTGCACGGGCTGGTGAGTTGGCGCTGTGTGGCGCTGCCAGGTGCTGGTGAGGGAGGGTGTCAGGATCCAATTTGGCTTTCTGTGTGGCAGATTGAATTCGTGTCCCCAGGCAGCCTTGTAAGGGAGTACGGCTGACCCTCTTCTGACATCCCCCACACAGACACAACACTCTCTCATCCACACCCTTTGCCTGCTGTCAAGTTGACGGTCACTTCGTGAAGGATTTTGGCTATGCCTAAACTGCAGAACCATGTCGGCATCTTGGCTCCCTTGAGAAGAAACTTTAGCTTATAGCATTTTTCTTCTTATTTGCCTGGAAGGCAAACAAGGATGCACAGGAGGAAGGAAACACTTTTCTCTCATAAAACCTTTTATAAAGTCAGCATGCAGTTGTCTTTATCCAGGTACAGCTGTACTGTGCAATATCTTGATGGCCACCTGGCTGCAATCGCTTTGCAGGGCTGATGGCATATTTAGGGATGCGTCCTCAAGTGCTCAGGGGTCAAGAGTCTCAAATATCAGCTCTTTCTTTAAATGCTGACACGCAGTCAGGAGGAGCAGCGAGCTCCTGGAATCGATACGTGCCTGTCATTATTTCCCCAGCGCACAGGGCCGTGACCCGTATGCAGCCGGGCTCCCTGCAGAGGTGGTGTCCCGGCTGGAGGGAGCTGGACTGCGGCAGCAGGAAGGAGAACACGGCAGCAGTCTGGCCCTTGATGCAGACTTCAGATGCCTACCGGCATGTAGCTGCAGTTCCTATCACGGCTCTGTGGGTGCAGAGATGTCACTGTGCATGCAGCCATGGGAGCTCCCTGTCAGTGTCCATCTGCAGCCTGGGTGCTGCAGTGCTACCCAATGGTTTTAAAAGGCAGGTGTTTTATGTGAGGAAGGTGAGACTTCAGCTTCTAAAGTCTGTGTTGGAGGCCTCTCCCACACAAGTCTCTTGCCTCACATAACACGCCCTGAGAGGATTAACCAACAGAGGAGTAATGACTTTTGCTTTGTTCATTTTGTTCCTCTTCTGCTGGATATTTGTGTTAGCCTCTCTCCCTTGTGCTGCCTAGTACCTGCACCATCTCTCACAGTCCACCTGAGGAAAGGGGAAAAGGGAATGTGAACAGCTCCACTGAGGCTTCTCCACATTTTAAGTCTGGAGGGACAACCCAGGAACCCGCTGAATGTGGAAAACATAAGTTTAAGCACTAGTGATGCTAATAATACTGCTACTTTAAACCTTTTAATTTACTTTTTTTTTTTTTGCCTAGATTTATTGAAGGAAACAAAATTGAAACCATCTCAAGAAATGCATTTCGTGGCCTTCGAGACCTGACTCACCTGTAAGTTATTTAACACTTGGTTATTTGTACTCTTGAACTCTTCTGGGGGACTGCTGGTTTTCCAACCGCACTGAAAACCTCCCTTCCCCTCCGTGTGTCAGCTGCCTCCTGCTGTCAATAACCTGCCTTACACCGATTAAGAAATGGCCTTAAACAAGTGTCTGCTCGGGCAGCAGCGGGGCACAGCCTTGCGGCTGGCGCTGGGCTGCGGCTGTGAGCTGGGCTCGCCGTGCCCGTGCCACCGTCACACCACCTACTCCGCATTAGCACTCTGCTCTCTCTGCGGTGTGCTCAGGGATTGCTCCGTGTGCTACACGTGCACCTGTGCAATAAAAAAAAGCTTTATGTGTTTCACTTTGACGTGAGCTTCAACAGTCCCCATTCTTGAATGAGAATAATTAATATGTGCCTGTTCCTCGTCATTTATTAACAATGCCGGTGGCTGGACAGTAGCAGATAATTAAACAGCCTGTAAGTGAGCTCAGACATAGCAATGAGTCATCCAGACAAGAGATAGCAGTGATACTAAGTTCTAACTTTCTTTTCTAGTTCTTTGGCCAATAACCATCTCAAAGCTCTGCCAAGAGATGTCTTTGGTGATTTAGATTCTTTAATTGAACTGTAAGTAATGAGAATCTTTCTATTGACTGCCTGCTTCTGTCACTGGCGCTTGAGTTTTATGTTCTCGGTTTGTGTGGTGTTGTATCTGATATCTGCACAGAAAAGAAGTTTCTCTGAACATTTTTTCCTGTTATTGTTGCATGCGTTCCCTGAGATTATTTTAGTAAAAGGCGTTTATTTTAAAGTTTTTTTTTTTCTCTTGGTTTTGTGCCATTGTAGCACATTGCTGACTTACTGACAGTGTTTTCTTTTGTAACTGAGGTGCTAATTCAGCTTCCTCTATTTTTGTCCTGGCACTCTCATGCAACCAAGTGTAATTGTAAGCCACAAAAATTGCCAAGGGATCGAAGAACAGGTACAGTGCTAAAATTGCACATACATTAGTAAAGGGAGGTCAGATTGGCTCCACATCAACAATGACTCAAGAAGTACAAGCCTGACATCCATATTTTAATGTAACACAGAAATGGTACCAGCAAGGCTACTCTGTCAGCCAGGGTGTTGCAGTAGTTTAGTGAAGGAATGGGGTTTATTTGTGTCAGTGGTAGATGGTGGGATAGAGGCTGGCAGCAGACAACCGCACTGCCGGGATTTATTATCTTATAGTCTTAATCCTATGAAAACTAACAACCATGAGGGACTTCACATGGGGATCACGGTGCTCTATTAGTGAGATTATTCGTGGATGTATTTCCTAGGTTGACAACACTCAGCGAAGGAGAGCACATAGTAAAAGAGTCCAAATAAAACTGAAGAAACCTTCCTGTTGTCAGTTGAAAACCTGTTCAGGGCTACTCAGATATTTTTTAATTGAGCATGTCAAGGTGATAATAGTTCTGTAGTATTCATATTGCTATCAACCTTTTCAAATATGTTTATTTCTGTGTGTTTTTTTAGAGATTTAAGGGGAAATAAATTTGAGTGTGACTGCAAAGCCAAGTGGTTGTTTTTGTGGTTAAAGATGACAAATTCCACTGTTTCTGATGTCCTGTGTATTGGTCCAGCAGAATATCAGGATAAGAAGTTAAATGATGTGACAAGTTTTGATTATGAATGCACCACTACAGGTATTCAGAATGCATCTTTCTAAGCACACTACAAATGGTTAAACAGCAGAAGTTTAGATTGCATCCTTTGGCTTCTGTGAGCATGACCTGGGGGGAGGAAAGGGTTACCTACAAAGCACTTGCGAGTACTACAGCAAGCATAAAATGGGAAAATTGCATTTTGAAGCCAAAGCAAGTGGCAAGTTTTTATTTGGATTAAGTGATAATGGGAGAAGAGCTCTGACTATTCACACTCCCAAGGACTTGATTATGACTCACTTTGTGACTTAATTTTCATCTCAGAATGCTTTCTATTATCTGGAATAAGGCCATACAGTTATGGCAGATGAGCTTCCCAAAATCTCTGTATTTCACAGAAAGCAATGAAAAGAAGTTCAAATAATGTGGCTATATCTGTTATCTTTATTCAATAGGCCACGGTTTAATAGCATCAAATGTGGCAGCAATACTGCCAGCAGTTCTTCATGGAACTCCATTAAGTTGGAGAAAAATGTCCAATAATATTCTGAGTAGTGTCTTGTTTAGAATCTTGATTTTTATTTTCAGTAACGTAAAGCATGCTGAAGGAAGTGAAGAGAAGCTTGCATGTGCTTATGCTTACATTTTATGACTGAATGACCCCAGTTACCTGTCTTTAAATGTAGTCACATCATGTAACTGAAAATACCAGCTGCGGGTATTGTTTTTCATCTTTCATGCACATGATGCCAGCACTCTGCCTTTTTGCTATCCAGTAATATCAGAGGCATTTGAGCTCTCATCTGTCATCAAGGCAGTCATCGTCGTTAAGAGACAATAGAAAAGTTGATTACTAGCAATGTAAAATAAAGTTTCAGGACCAGGTATGAGAGGTAATCCAAGGGCAATATGTAAAGGAAAAGAGAGTGAACTCAGAATGCAAAAATATGTCAGAAGAGCAGCAGGAGTAAAGCGTGATTATCTGCTCTGTAAAAGGATGTCAAGAAAAGGAGAGCAATGTAGCTTAGAACGGTGTCAAAGTTACGTACGTGTGTCTGCCAAATCACCAAGATGCCAAAGCATACAGCAAAAATAGGCTTCACTTCATCTTTATCTGGTTTAAGCAGTTTTACAGAACTAACATAGTGTGAGCATAAGCCTTATCTCAGAGCTATACTGACATGCCTGCCCTCTGTCATCTTCTGGTACCTAGAAACCAGTTAGGTAAAAAAAGTCACTGCAGGCAAAGTTCACCCTTAATGTTAGACCCTTTGTCTGCTGTAAGTGAAATTACACCAAGCATAAATCTGATTTCACATGCTGTAGAGTTTGCTGGGGAGCTAAGGCATTGTGCAGTGCAAGCTTTGCCCAGCTCAGTATTTCTTCAAATGCCATCAGGGAAGCACTCTCACAGCACAACACATGGCTGTAGTACACTCTTTAGATAGTAAGAGGCATTTTAAAAGCGGTCGTTCTCTGGCTAGTGTGAGAGAAGCCTGGGTGCATAACCCCTCTGGCCTGGAGGCAGACAGCAGCAGGCTTCCCAGAGCTCCAGTGTGTAGTGAAGGTGGAGGGTGCAGAAGATGTGGAGTTCTGATGTCCTTATAGAGTGTCTGAGAGGGACAGACTGTGTGCAGAAATGACCTGTAAGAGACAAAACAGAGCAGAAATGCAAATACAAAGTAGAGTAGAAATGCAAATCTTCAGGAACGTGTCACCTCTGAGGCGGCACCATGTCCCCTGCACTGAACTGGAAGTTACCTTTCTCAAACTGTAACCCTCTGGTGGCCTTGGTGGTCTGTGGTGTCAGGCCTCAGCTGCTTTTTCCTCTCTGCTGTTTCCTCCCCCAGATCCAAAGGGGAATATGCCCGTATTCCTGCCTTGAGGACTGATTAGTCACAGGCTCAGTAGTGTTCTGAAATAAAGAAACATAACCTGTAGGTGTATTCTCCTTTCCCACTCCACAACAGACAGTTCTCTGCAAACCTCTTTCATTCATGTTAGTCTTTAGTGTTGTATTTCCTTCCTTTGCCAGGCGTGATCAGCCCTTCCATCGTTTCCTGTCTCCAGTGCTCTGTGTCGAGCGTGACTGGGTGTAGGATGTGAGAACAAAGCGCTTTGCTTGGTAAAACATGCACCTCAGCAGCTCCATCAGTTAGCTCCATCTGCTGAGCTGCTGGTACGGTGGTAACAGGAAGAGAGATGGAAAGGGGTGTGGGCAAATAAACGCAAAACAGCCAAAGAACAAAATGGTCCTGTTGCTTCTCCCCTGAGAAGGCGATTCACAGTGTCTGTGATCTGCACTTCTCTTTGTCATCACCTCCCTCCCTCCCGTTTCTCACGGCATGCATCACAGAAGCAGGTTAAGCTGTTTCACTTCATTTCTTTCTCCTGTAACTGTGTGAGGGGCTGTGCTGTGGCTGTAAGCATGGCTGGGGAACCCGTAACTTAGTTTCAGGAGATGGGAAAACGGACCTTGTGCTCCCACAGTCACTGGAAACTGGCTGTGTGCATGCCTTAGACCTGCTTTGCCCAGACTTGCAGGCAGGGATGATCTCACCGAGCTTCGGAAGCTTGGCTTCCCCATTCTCTACCTACCTGGGACTGTCTTCTGAGGCGATCCTCTCTTTTCCCTCTGGCAGGAAGGAAGGTAGTTTGCAAATTAAATGAAATTAAATGTTACTTGCTCCTGTGATGGAGATCACTTGTGCCACCATGGTGGGAGGAGGGAACAGACAGCTAATGATCCCTGATAGCACCCTCACGTCCCGGATAGCCTCACCTGGAGCAGAAGTCTCCACCATGGGGAAAAAAAGGACGTGAGGAGAAGGGGACTGAGTTGCAGGATGCAGTTTGGGAGCTGCTACCCAAATAGATCATTGCTCCCCCTTCTCTTTAGTGTCCCCCAGTGTTCTCCCTCTGCCAGTATCAGTGCTCTTATGTGCTGGGATCAGAGAGCAGGGAAGTGAAATCAGCCCAACAACAGACGTGTTATGTGCCTCATCCATGATGGCCCATGCCAGCTCAACAGGAGAGGGAGCAGTGGGGGTCCACTCCAACCCTCAGCAGCAGAAGGCAGTGTTAAAACCACGTGTCTTGAGACAGGAAGAGTGAAACTCTGCATTGGAGCGAGAGGGAGAGTGTGACATGCTGTGCAGGCAGCTGCACAGCGGGCAGGGAAGTGAGGGCTGTGTCCTCTTCCCTCTCCCATGCAGGCTCATCCAGACTAAAGAGAAAAATGTTGGGAAACACACATAGACACTCACCTTGCGTTTACTGCACAGGCTCTTTCTAGCATTAAAACAAGGCATGTGGACCAGCTTCTAAAATTAAATTGAGCCCTTAAGACTTAAATTTTTGGCAAGCCTGGTGTGGCAGAGTCTCTTTACTGCGTATCCTTGTTCCGTGTTAGAGTCTGGTATTTCCAACTGGTGCTAAAAGCAATGTTTATTGCTTTTTACTGATTATGCCTGATTTTGTTGCCCATTTTTACTCATCCAGTGACATAAAGAGCTCAATGACAGGTACAAGTAAAAATAGCTGTGTTAACACTGAATCATTTCTGAATGAGCAGTGGGTTTTAACACGCAGATTGGTTTGTATTAATTCACAAATTACCTCAAAGCGTTTCACAACTGTTCAGATTTCAAGAGATGACTTTTTCAGCATTAGAGGTTTCTCTTGTTTTTTTTTTTTCTCAATATTTTAAAAGAGATGTTCATTCTCTGTGGCTGTGTCTGCTATTGTTCCATCCTTAGCTACCTCTCATGATTTATCACGTACTTGTACTTCCTGCATACTTCAGTGTCAGTTTTCTCCAGTCCTTTTATTTTCCTAGGGAGAATGAAGATAACTTTCTTGTTTTCCTACCAGCATTTATGAATCAAACCCAAACTCTATTTATAATAGTCCCTCAAAGAATGGAGACTGTCATCTCTTTCTCAGCTGTAGAATCTGCTCTGTTTGTTTAATGGTAGTCATCTATCTTTATTTTCCAAAAGTGTAACTCCTCAAGGGCAAGGCTTTCAAGCATGCAGAGACAGAGAGTTCTTAATTCAGACCCAATTATTTCGTAATGCACCAAAATGAGGGACTCGAGTGAGGACTTAATTACCATTTCACCAAAGTCTCCGGATGCTCAGGCCCTGCCGGTGTAGGAGTGCACGATGGAGCCTTGTAGCAAACGGAGCTTGAAACAGAGCAGTGCATGGTTCTGCAGAGAAATACTGTCACAGTGGAAGATGCATTTCCATTTCTCTCTATCTGTGTGCATCTGTCACTTCAGCATAGGCCTTCTGCCATGTTCTAGACCCAAGTGGTGGCTTTTCTTTGTCAGTTCTGCTATACCAGCTTCTTTTTCTGATAATAATGACCTTGACTGTCTGTCAGGAGAAAAGATCAAATCCAGACCCAATTCTCCTCGCTTTGCCTCAGGTTGGCTCTGTGCTGCTGACTGCTGACTTAGCCCAGGGTGAATGTTAGAGTTAAATCTGTGAAGTCACTTAGCTTTTGAGACAAAAACCTTGAATTTTGGAGTTATACTCCTGAGCTCCAGCTCCTCAGCCTTAGCATCTAAAGTTTTCCGCTGGGTAGTAATCTGCAGGTTGGTTGTATTTCATGCCTAAACTACTTAAAATGTCCCATAAAACGTTTTGTTAACTGAGTTTTTGATTACACCATTTTGTCTATGGTCTAGCCAAAATGGGGTTATCCCCAGGCAAACTTCAGATGTCATTTCACTTTCTGCCTGGTTTAGCATAACACAAATTGCCAGTGATTAAATTTGCATGACTTAAGAAGTTATTGGACTTCAGCTGGAAGTTGCTGTCTCTCAGCTTGAAAGTGATTCTAGCAAGGCCATTTCGCTTGACGGGAAGGCAGCTTCCAGCTGTGGAGAAAGAGCCTTCTCTCTTGATATCCTGATTTCATTGATACCAGCCAGGCCAGCTGGAAAATCTGATTTCTGCCACTACTGGCCTTTTTGATCTCCGTGGCAACTGTATTTCCAGAGGGCAGTGTGTGATGCCTAAAGCATGCTTTCCCCTGTTGCTGCATGCCTAATGTGAGCACTGACACTTCCATGCTAGCGTTACACTAAATGCACAGTATTCCCTTCATTTTTCAGGGTAAATCACGATAGTCAGTGACCACTTACTCTGTGTTTCCAGCAAGGACATATCCTAACTGTTGTAAATGTGTGTTGTTTCTAGATTTTGTTGTTCATCAGGTTTTGCCCTACCAGTCAGTTTCAGTGGATACTTTCAACTCAAAGAATGACGTGTTCGTAGCCATTGCACAGCCCAGCATGGAGAACTGCATGGTGCTGGAGTGGGATCACATTGAAATGAATTTCAGGAGTTACGACAATATCACAGGTATATGAACGCTGGCATTCCAGTCACTGATGAACTGTTGGTGCTTTTCACACGGATGAGATTTGTAGATGGAACCAGTGGATGGCTTTTATCTCGAATCTCTGCTGGACTTGGCAGATAAAAGTGTGTAATGTTTGGACACGAGTGACTTCATGGAGCAGTGCATCTCGTTAGTAGATGCTCATTTAACTTTGCTGTCACACACAAACTAGGCTTTTTGTGTCTGATCTTGTAAATTGTTCTGAAGGCACAAACACTTGCTGTGCATGTCACACCGTGGCCAAGCTTAGCACTCACTGCATGAATCACGCTACAAGTTGAAACTGAAGGAACCCTCATTCTTGCCAAAGTGCCTGCAAAATAGAATATAAAAATACTCTGCTGCATGTAGAAGGAAATAGTCTGAATGATGCTGCTTGGATAGACTGGCCAGGATTGGCATGTTTCACGGCTGAGGATGACGTAGAAGTATTTAAACCGTGGTTGGTACCTAAAGAGATATACTATAAAGCTTTTGTGTTTACTTTCCATTTACCAACAAGCTGAATGAGCATCCTGGCCAGATTATTCACCAAACGAATATCCTGTGCAGCTGCCAGGTGATTTTCTAATGCTCACAACCATTCTGTCCTTAACCAGCGCTCATGATGCTCAGTCACACTGTGACAGCACAGACAGAATCTTCAGAGCTGTGATACACTGCCCAGTTTCCCAGCTACTTCAAATTTCTGGTTCTGAAGGCTCAGGAGAGAAATTTATCCATGGAGCATCCTTCCCTTCTGTTCCTTGTTACACCTGATAGATTATTTTTCACCTCGCATTTTGAGAAACAGAGTATGATGCATCCTCCCCTGGTGGTGAAGTCTACTAAAGCAGCAAGCACCTACCTCCTCAGATCAACTCAGTGTCACTAACAGAAGTTTACAAGATTCTACCTCTCTGTCAGGACATTTGGGAAATTAAAATAATTTACTTTTTTAGGTTTCATTGTGTTTTGGTAGATTAGGGGGAAACAGGTACCAGTGGATCTAAATGGAGAAGTTGATGGCCCAAAGAGAGCTAACAGAGCTCTAGAAAAGCCCTGGAAATGGAGTGGAGAGTGTGGGCCATTTCCAAAGACAGCTGTCTTCTGGATGTGTTTCACCTCCTCACAAATGACATGACCAGGAGACACTGCTGCTGGGGACTTGTGTCCTGGCTCCACAGCCAGCGGATGTGCCCAGACTCGTTTCTCAAGCAGCCGTCTTGTGTTCCTGGAAGGCCTGAGTTTGAGCTCTGGACTCTGAAATGTGAGTGAGAGACTTTTGCATGGGCACACAGGCACATAGGGAGGGACCCTCTTGTGGAGTCTAAAGGGTGTTTTGTGGAGCTCAGGAGTCAGCTACGTCCTTCTGGGGAGTTTCATTACCAGCTGTATGCTTGGCATTGAATATCTGAATTTAGACCTCTACAACATGGGCTTCTGGAACTGAGCTGGGTGTTGACATTGCCTTGGCAGACAACATGCAGAGAATAGGTGTTGCTGTCCTCTGCAAAAAGAGAGGTCTACAGGCCGGGTCAAAACTCTTCTAGAATGCTTTTTGACTAAGTAAGACCAGAAAGAGCCTGGATGGTCAGCTTGAGCATTCATGTCCCCGCTGTATGGGATGGGGACCAGCAGAGGTGCCGGAGCAAGTCTCCTGGAGTGGCTGTGAATCTGGGAAGTTACAGCTCTACTTAAACGGGACACTTCAGAGAGGAGTTCCTCTGCTTCCAACAAAACCCTTTGTAAATAGTCCAGTTGTTGCTTTTTGGATGTGGTTCTTGAATAGTGACTTGACATCCTCAAAACAGACCATAACCTGATCTCATCTAATCTGGCACCTGCAATATTCCTACATGTTTCTAGCTCAACATAATATCAAGAATACTTAACAGAAACAACAGAGCTAGATTTATCTTTTTTGTCCTGCTGTCAGGTGATATAACCACGAGATGCATTAATATTTCTATTTACAGTAGAGCAAAAAGCTGACTCTGGCCCTCTTGGAGCAAGAAAAATAGACTGTATTTCATTCTTCTAGTTAAGATGGAAATGTTGACATTCTAAGAGAATTTCAGGTTCCTTGTGAGTCATGAAATAACAACTCGTGTTATTTTGAGATAATGAAATTTGGCTTAAGTAGTTGTTTTGGATGTTAGGGGGCATGTGTTTGAACAAACAGAGAAAGAGAAAGTATTCTGGAGGAAGAGGAATGGGCATTTTAGGGTGCATCATACTGGCACTCCTTGAGAGGTGTGCCATTTCCAACATCTGCAGTCATCTCTCCAGTTATTGCTGGGAAAAAAGCATGAGAAGATATTCTGACGGGCCGCAGCAGAGGACAGGATTATGAGATGCTGCACATTTGAAAAGGGGAGGGCTGATTTGGTAACCTCTCTTTGGTTTAAAGGATGCTTTGTTCTGTGCTAATATATGTGCTTTTTTTTTTTTATCCCCTCCTTTGGGCAATAGGTCAGTCCATAGTGGGATGTAAAGCCATTCTTGTCGGTGAGCAAGTCTTTGTGGTGGTGGCGCAGCTCTTTGGTGGCTCACACATTTACAAGTATGACGAAAGCTGGACAAAGTTTGTCAAATTCCAGGACATCGAAGTATCTCGCATTTCCAAGCCAAACGATATAGAGCTTTTTGAGATAGACAGCGAAATGTTTTTTGTCATAGCGGATAGCTCTAAAGCAGGTTTGTCAACAGTGTACAAGTGGAATAACAAAGGATTTTACTCGTACCAGTCCCTTCACGAGTGGTTCAGGGACACCGATGCTGAGTTTCTCAATATAGATGGGAAATCACATTTAATCCTCTCTAGCCGGTCCCAAGTTCCCATTATACTCCAGTGGAACAAAGCTTCCAAAAAGTTTGTCCCACACAGTGAAATCCCCAACATGGAAGACGTCTTGGCTGTGAAGAGTTTCAGGATGCAAGATAACCTGTACCTCACACTCACGAGGTTCATCGGCGACTCCAGAGTTATGAAATGGAATAGCAAACAGTTTGTGGAGATACAGGCTCTTCCATCCCGAGGAGCCATGACGCTGCAGCCTTTCTCCTTCAAGAACAATTACTACCTAGCCTTGGGAAGTGACTATACCTTCTCCCAGATTTACCAGTGGGATGGTGAGAAGAAGACCTTCAGGCTATTTAAAGAAATCTACGTGCAGGCACCACGGTCTTTCACTGCTGTGTCCACAGATCGAAGAGATTTTTTCTTTGCCTCTAGTTTTAAAGGAAACACTCAAATATTGGAACATATCGTCATTGACTTGAGTTTGTGAAAAGCTCCTGGAGTGAAATTCACGTAGAATGACATTTATACACGAACAAAACAAAAAGAGACCTTTCCAAAACCAGGGTGCAGCTATGGAGTATGATGACATTTTCTGAACTTTTCAGACTTGCGTATTAATCAGGGATTGCATTTACTTGATTACTGCATGACATGTCCCTTTCATCCTTTTTCAAAGACGCTTTGCAATCTGCAGCCTTTTGGAGGAGAGCGCAGTGCGGTAGGATTAATGTTGATGTCTAAGAGAGTAGTTACCCAGAAAGCTACCTTGAATTGAACATCTCAAAATGAAGAGTAAGCCACGCGAAGCATAGAAATGACAGTGACTCTTTAGCGTATTAGTAATGATTTTAAGATCAGAGCCAGTTCCTTGTGGTTTCTCATGAATTGTAAAAGCAAACGATAATGTTCCAGAGTACACTTCATTTTGGTTTATTGAGCTCTGTCTTAAAAATCTGTCTTTGTAGTTTATCCTAAGTGTGAGGCATATTTTTAATTCATTGTAGGTTAAAGGGAATGTCAAAACCTACTGCCATTTTTCTTCCATTATTCACTGTTTCAGCAACAAATTGTGCATGACAAGTAGCCCCGTCCTCAATAACTGAGTAGATAGGAAAAAAGAGTATGTCACTTCTGGACTGTGAGATCTTAACAAGTTGGCATAGATAGAAAACAAGAGAAGTCTGCACAGTGCCGTGAGTGAATCAACTACGAATTCCATCCGCTTTCCGTTTCAGTGGGTATTCCATAAATCCAACCCATTTAGCCCTAATTCATGCTTTTCCTCACGATCCCAGTAGATTCTGGGGTGTTTTAGCAAGTACATCTATTGTGGTCTCTCATTCTAGAAGGCATGCCGTGAGAGATTTTATTCTCCAGTGTTCTGCCCCCAGCACAGCTCACAAGCAATAAATTCAGGTTTGGGCCATCACAAATGGTTTTGAGGAATCCTTCTTCTGGCTGGAGTCTAAATATGACCTGAATATCACCGAGTCTTTTGAAACCAAGGCAGCTGGAGCTGTTTCAGGCTAGAGCTAACCCTGCCTCCACGAAGAATCTCCTCTCAGTGGCTCCAGGCTTCTGCAGGGTTGCCGGTCTGCTGCAGCTTGGACAGGAGGATGTGGACAGACTGCTGCATTGGTGTGTTGGTTTACCACAGCCTGAGGCATTCAGTCATCCTGAACAGGGCAGTCTTGGCAGACAGGGCTGCTGTCAGGATAACCTTGAGGGACCATTTTCCACAAATCTGTGTTTCAGAGCCTTTGTTTGTTTACTTACACAGTGTGTTTCTTTAAATTCTCCTGCTGCTTCTCATACCAGGTTGTTTTGTCATGCCTTGCTGCTGCAAGGATAATAGGGAGGCTTTGCATAAAGCAAAGGAAACTGTCATTTATTCCTTCCTACTCAGGGCTATCTCGCCACCTCTGTGCTGAGTGAGCTTCACATTTTCTCCCTGGACATGTGGAACATGGCCTGTTATCAAAAATAGAGATGTTCTCATAGGCCTGCTGACATCCAGGATGTGAACAGTGCTGCGGAAGAGGATTATGTACAAGGACTCCCGTGAGGAGTCCTAACCTACCAGTGACCTGGCCTATCACAGCCTTTGCCAACTTTTGCCTCTCTGCCGTGAAATAAAATTATTACTGGCCTGTCAGAGACATAACTCATTTTGTTCCGTTCTTAAATTGCATGTTAGGTTTTTTTCCCTTGTCATGGATTTATTTTTAATTACATTGCAACGTAGCCCATCCAGCCACCTGAAGTACTGAGTGCTGCCCTTCGAATCCCAACGCAGCGTCAGTCCCAGTGGTGCAGCCAAACCAGGAGATGCAAACCAGGCCTCGGCAGCAGGTTTTGGCAATACCTCTCCTGGGAGGAAGCTAACAAATCTGACAAAGCAAAGAGATCATTGGTATGTCTGCCAGTGAATGTGATTTCTTACCATGTTCACAGTTTACTTTTTGAAGCGGGTATGGCTGGCAAGCGATGTTGCTGTGGGAAGGCATTTTGTGCTGCTTTTCTGTCAAGCGTGCCTGTTCTAAATAGTCAGATGTTCTGATGATGGACATTTTTAGGGCTTACTGCGACTACTGCTCACTCAGAAGGGGTGTCAGATAGCACTAAGAAGGGCTACTTTAGAGAAATTGTATCAAGGCATTTTTTACTTGAAGGCAAGCAAGAGGATGGTGGAAAAAGACTCATGTATTCCATACCAGGAGACGGCACTGTTTCAAGAGCCAAGGGGATTTTGAGACCTGGCTATCAAGTTGAATTAATTTTAAATGGTCTCTGCAGACACAGGCTTAATAAAGAGGATAAAGTGATCCACAGGAATCCAGCTCATTCACACGGAACCAGGAGAAGAAAGTGCGGGAAATGAGTTCTGTGGGCAGGTTGCCACTCATGCGGAACCGCTGCGGTGGTTGGTCAGAACGCCCAGCTCGGCGTCCCTCCGGCTTCGGGAGCAGCCTGGGAGCAGGTGCCTGCCTGATGCCCATCTCAGCATCCCTCCAGCTTCGGGATCAGCCCTGGCCGCCTGTTCTGCTGGGGTAGTGCAGGGAGGGCAAGGGGGCTGAGAGGGAGGGCAAAAGCACCAGCTAATAAAAGGTTACTGTATGTTTTTGAAGGACTAAACAAAGGAAAGGTCTCAAAAAGAGCTTTGTCCTGCCCTTCCTGCACCCAAGGAAAAGCTGCAGGATGTAGCTGTAACAACAGAAATCACCAAGCACTGAAAATACTTTCTGCCTTTCCAAATGCAACAAGGGGTTTGTCTCCATCGCCTGTTTTCTGGAATAGAAATTGTCTTGAACAGTAAGTAAACCATGCACCTCTGTCATGTATTGCATCTGTTAGACCCGAGTCAGGAGAGTGAGAAAGGATAACAGTACATGCCACCTGCTCATTTTTGATGTATTCTACATACAAACAACTATGTAAAGAACGGTAGTTTATATAGGCATAGATTTAATACGATGTGCTAACGACAGTGGGGGCCTTTTAAGGCTGTATATACATTGAGCTTTTTTTTAGTGAAGAGGAGCTGATGCAGTCTGTGCTACTGACACATTTATGTACTTGATCAACATATGAATAAAATGTAGTTAATGAGACAATAGTGGTGCTTCGTGCGTGTTAAATATCCACACCGTCAAGATGCACGCTGCCAGAGGGATAGACAAGGTGGGAAAACGGGTGCTTGTCCGTTTATTGGCGGTTTTGGCTCTTGAAAACGTGCAGGAAGCCGTGCTCTGCTTAGTTAACTTCGGTTTCTGTGCTTGAGATAGCTCAAGGTTTGGCTGTTCCCTGGCTTTCCCCTTCACTCTTTCCTTACACCCCATCTAGTGTTGGCAGGTATGTAATGCAGCTATTACTCCCATCTTCGGTTGTACTGAACTCAGTCGTTTTCCTTCTTTCTTACCACAAAATCAAGAGACCTTCGTTTTCAAAATAGTTTCCAAGAGATACTGAGGGTACTTAGGCGGGTTCCTTACATGCAGAGTGGAGAGGAACCGAGCCCTAAAATTAATCCCTAGACTCAGCTCTTCACAGTGGGGTTTCTTAAGATTAGTTAAAATTTTCTGAATCTTTGGCATTGGCTCTGAAATTGCAAGAACACACGTAAATCTATCAAGAGTGAGTGCACGTTGTTTAAAGCAATCCTTGCTCATTATCCACTGCTCCTTTTAGTCACTAACACAGCGAAAAATTCTTCTTGTTTCCTCTTCTTTCTTCAGAAAGAACACAATTCTCTGTAACTAATTATAGGCTTGTGCAATCAAAGACATGTCTGACATACCGTAATGGGATGCAATTGCTCCAGGATCATTGCTTTCCTTTTGGCTCTTCCACCTTTTTATGAGTCAGCAGCCCTTGTGGTGTGGTTCACTGAAACTCCATCACGGCTCGAACATCAGCTTCCAATCAGCGCCATTTCCCTGCCTGCCTTTCCCCAGTTTCTTTGCCCTTGCTAGCTGAACATTTATTTTTCACCTGTTACCACCCTCTTCAAGTCTTGTTCAGAAAGTTTCTATTTCTCCTTGAAAGTCACGACAAGATACTGAGAGAAACGTGCTCCCGAAGAGCAATGTGGGGACAACCACTCTGTCGATTTCAAGGGGAAGACAGAGCAAGGTCAAGCTGAAGGCAATTGTGTAAGAAACAGCTGTAGGAGTCCCACTCACTCCCTCAAAGTCCCACTCACTCCTGGCCTACAGACCTGAGCTGCTGTCACTGCTTGATCTCGGCAGCAACGCTCACAGGCAGGAGTTACTGAGACTCTCTTTTTCACACGCTAACCCAGAGGAAATGGAGACAATCTCCTAACACGGGATATTCCCCATGTTCTTGCATTCCCCATACAGTCCAGACTCTGGTTTCAGAAACTGCAGGCCAGATGATCTAATGGGCTTCAAAACTGACCTTCACAATCTGACAGAACCAGCTGTCCATGTGGTGTTAGATCCTTCACAAGGTAAGACCGATACTGTGAAAGCATTTCAAATGATAGCTACCAAAAGTTAATTAACCCACCAGTACCACTTTCCCCACAAACCACTGTCATTGTTGCCGCAGAGCTGTCTGATGATTTGCAGAGGTGTTCTGCAAAATCTTGAGTGGGAGGAAAGTTGCTGGAAGATGACATCCATGTTATGAGACACTAAGCAAATGTTGTTACCTTTAGGTTTGAGTGGTTTGGAGCCATCTACATACAGAGTGAGTGGCTACATACATCTCAAGCTGGACGTGCAATGAACAGGGACATCTTCTACTAGAGCAGGTTGCTCGGACCCCTGTCCAGCCTGACCTTGAATGGTTCCAGGATGGGGCATCTCCCACCTCTCTGGGCAACCTGTTCCACTGTTTTACCACCTTCATCACAAAACCTGTCTTCCTTATATCTAGTCTAATTCTGCCCTCTTCTGGTTTAAAACCATTACCCCTTGTCTTACTGCTCAAAAGTCTGTCCTCATCTCATAAGCTCTCTAAGTATCGGAAGGCTGCAATAAGGTCACGCTGGAGCCTTTTCTTCTCAAGGCTAAACAACCTCAGCGCTCTCTGTGTATCTCCATAGGAGAGGTGCTCCAGCCTTCTGATGATCTTCATGGCCTCTGGACCTGCTTCCACGGGTCTGTGTGCTTCTTATTTTGGGGGCCTCAGCGCTGGAGGCAGCACTGCAGGTGGGAGCTCAAAGTGGAGCAGAGGGGGAGAATCCCCTCCCATGACCTGCAGGCCACACTGCCTTTGATGCAGCCTGGGGTATGTTCAGCTTTCTGGGCCACGAGTGTGCATTGACAGCTCATGTCCAGCTTTTGCACCACCAGCACCCCTAAGTCCTTCTCCTCAGGGCTACTTTTAGTCCCTTTATCCTCCAGCCTGTATTGACACTGGGAGTTGCTCCGACTCATGTGTAAGACCTTGTACTTGGCCCTGTTGACCCTCATGAGATTCACGTGGGCCCATTTCTTGAGCTTGTCCATGTGCCTCTGGCTGGCATCCTGCCCATTAGGCCTATCAGCTGCACCATTCAGCTTGGTCTCTTTGGCAAACTTGCTGAGGATGAACTCAATCCTACTGTCTGTGTCGCTGATGAAGACATCAAATGCTGCTGATCCCAATACGGATTCTTGAGGGACACCACTTGTCAATGATCTCCATCCAGACATTGAGCCATTGATCACTAACTACCCTCTGGATGCAGCCATCCCGTCACTTCCTCATCCACCCAGTATTCTGTCTATCAGGTCCACACTTCTCTAATTTAGAGAGAAGGGTGTTGTGGTGATCATGTCAAAGGCCTTACAGAATAGATAGATAACACCTGTCACTCTTCCCTTGTCCACTGATGTAGTCACTACAAGGCTGGTCTCGGGAAGACTGGATGAGACATTTCTACAAGCCTCCCTTTATTCCAGTTTTGCTGTGTTGGTGAGGTATTCGAGAGGGAGCTTTGTAGAAAACAAGGAAAGCACATGCCAGATGTTTAATATGAGTAATGTTGAAGTTAGAGATTAGAAAACGAGAGATGGTCAGCCTGTAGACAAATGTTTAGTTACCTTGAGGGAAACAAATCACATTTTCTAGGCACAGAGATAAATCAATGTGAGATCAGAGAGTTGGGGAGAGCAAAAAATGTGTTTCTAAATAAAGGAAAGGCATAGGAGTGACAGCATGTGAAAGTATGAGTTTACTTAATTGCTGTGTAGAGAAAGTATTTAAGTGCTTTTCCAAGGTCACTCAGAGAATGCAATCCACATCATTTTCCTTTCCAGAGTCACCCTAGTTTATGCTTAATTAAACTGTGCAAGCTCTGCACACTCCAGAAAATGCCCTTTTTATTACATTGTAGGCAATTTGCATTTCTGAAGGGCATTTGGGAGCCGTGACATCACCAAGAACTAAAAGCTTCTGGTAACATCGCTCCTGGTTTTATTCTTTTGCAATTGTTGACTTTTATTACAAAGTTTGTTTCTATTTCCTGCTTGGACATTAGCACTGGATTGTACAAGAACACTCATTTTCCAACTTCAGTGGCTGTTTCAGTTCTCCTGACTCAGCAGCCCCCAGGGGCTGACTCATCCTCCAGCTGCAGGTGTGCCCTGACGATTAATTCTCCATTTTAGTCTCATGAATGGGATGTGGGTCAAGAAAGTTCTCACCACCCATTGCTGGTGAGGTCAGTGTGGATGGAGCCTGGGCTGGCACGTGGAAGGAGAGAGCAGCACTGCGCTCTGCATGTTGATTAATCTCTGTCTTCCATTCCTTTTCCTGCTGCTCTTGCCACTATAGTAAATGGTTTTGCCAGAGTTTTACAGAAAGCAAAGCACCAATGAGGCCAAGGTGGTGCTGATTTACTTGGGATACTTCTGAGAGCAAGCTCGAAATAGAAGGGGGAAACAGAAGTTAAATTGGCAACTCTGGTTAATGACATCTGACTGCTATTTGTAAACTCTGTAGCCCAGGGGTCTCCTTGGATCCCCGGCTTCTCCTGGCTCCTGCTGACAGCATTTTCTGACTCTGTTTTGTACCATTAGCATCTGGGGAGAAAACTGCAGGCCTTTCATTTCCGAGGAAGGCTCATTACAATGTTCTGTGCCTCTGTCACCTCGGGATCTGATTACGGTGCTGGGGTTGCACCTTGAAATCATTACAATTAAGACTTAATGAAGTGAGTAACCACAGAGTCCTGCAGTTACTCCCCACCAACTTATTGCATCTGACTCTATCATAGGAATAGCTACCACCTCATTTATACGATTTAAAAAAAAAGTGAAACATCACATTTGAAGTTTATCCTTTAAAATGCCCCCCAGCTGGGACTGTGGGAGCCTGCCTGGGTGGCTCTCCTCTGTCACAGCACAGGCTGGATGAGCTTGGTGCATGCTGCTAGCTGAAAAAGGGTGCAGGTGGGAGTTAAAAAAAAAGCCTCAACCTTCACTGCTTTCTGGGCTGGAAAATGATAAAGAAATCCTGGGTGTCAACTGTGTGGAGCAGGCTGTGCTCATGGCTGTGCTGAATCCCAGTCCCACCCCATAGGACAGTGCAGGTACAGAGAGGTGCAGGAGGCTGGTGTGTCTGAGGCACAGCTCCAGCACTGCAGCAGCTCTACAGCTCCCACCTGCCATATCCCATGGTGCTCTAAGGATGTACCTGACCCAAACCAAGACAATAAAGGGAAATGTGAAAATAACTGGCACTTTAATGCCTTCTGGACAGCTTTGGCTGGAAATGGAGTGTTCCTGCTCTGCTAGGAACAAATAGTGATTGGTTCCTTTGCTTTGCTTAGAAAAGGATTAAGAGTGATTTGGGGTAAAATGGAAGGTAATAGAGAGTTTTATCTCCTTTCATTTTTCTTTCTTTGCCCTCAATGTATTTGCCTTTGTCTTCTTAATCACTGGGAGATCATTATGTCTGAATCATCAGACACGAAGAACCATGTGCCATTTCCCCTTAAACGACAGCTGTGATATTTATTGTTGTAGAGAGACTCATATCAACATCTGCAGGTCAGATGAAGATAACTTGCCTTTTGGTATTTTTGAGTGCCAACTGAAGCAAATCCTGGCCCTTTGGTGAGTTGGGCAGAGGAGAACAAAGAGATTCGTGTGGCTTGGCATCGGGCAGCTCCAGGACCTTTTTTCTCAGTAAAGGCACCAGCTTCCCTGCGGAAGGTGCAGAGGGAAATGCCTATCCATGAAAGCAGTTAACTAAAAAACCCCTTTTAAAAAGATCTCAGTTCAGTGTCTGGCTCTACTCTGCAATGTTTTGGCAAATGTGACCAGTACTTTGAACGTGGTACTGGTAACCCTTGTGATGTACACAGGGGCTGCAGGAAGTTTTTCTAAAATGCCTGAAGCTTTAGGATAGGCAGAGATTTAGGAGCAAGGGGCAGGAACAAGTTACTTGCTGATGTGCTAACAGCTGCAGGGGAAGGGGGATAAGAGTTACCCTTTTAATTTAGGAGTTTGTGAAGATCCTGAAAGCTCCAGGCTGCCATGTGGAGCTGTACACGTGTCCTTGTCATCTGACCACAGGCACTGGGCATTTTGGGGAGATTCTCTTCAGTGAAGGAACTGTGAAGATAACAATCCATTTGCAATATGCTGACTGTAAAGAGAGCTGTGCAAGTCGAGAAGAGATCCCTCCAGTGAGAAATGCTGCACATCTACTGCAGTCATCAGCAGATGCTAGATGCCTTAGGAGAAAAAAAGTGTGAATGTTATTCGATTCCTTATTGGTGTTGTCTTTAGTGTTAGTTTTTCTGAGGCTCCTTCTACAGGTCTCATCTAGTGAGCTGAACATTAATTATGTTTTCTGCCTTCTTTATTCATGGTGATCGGGCCTGTGGTAGGAAGGCTCAGCAGAGATAAGGCATTTGGGTATCAGAAGGCTGTCAGGTCATGACCTGAGCCAAAACAGCAAAAACCCCCACAGAATCACAGAATAGTTGAGGTGGGAAGGGACTGCTGGAGGCCACCTGGTCCAGCACCCCTGCCCAAGCAGGGTCACCTAGTGTTAGGTGCTCAGGACTATGTCCAGAAGGCTTTTGAATATCTCCAAAGAGAAAGACTCCACCACCTGTCTCTGCAACCTGTGCCAGTGCTTGGTTACCCTCACAGTGAAAGAGTGTATCCTTTTGTTCATTTTTCCCCCTTATGTTCAAGCCCTCCCTGTGGAAAAACAGCAAAGAAGAAATAAACTATTTGTGACCGCTTCCATAGAAAAATCCAGCCATTCTAAGAATATTTAATTCTCCGATCCTTTTATCCTCGTCAAAATGTGTATAGATCAAATCACTTCCATGTCATTTGCAGTACCAAAGTGTTCCCAAGCATAGACTTAGCTTAGTGACCTTGTGGTGAATGTCAGCAGTCAGTTAAGTCACCACTTAGCCCTGACACTGAAGCTATTTAGGAAGTAATGAGTTGGCACAGCATACTAACTTCTGGAATAACTGGGAGCTTGCTAATGTCTGATGCATGCCCCACGCAGTGGTATAATTTAGGGAAGAGAGTGAGTCACTCCTGCTGCTCCAAACTGCAGCCCAAGGCATTAAGTTCTTCTCCATTAAAAGCATCTCAGGCTCATCCATGGGTTTCTTTCCTGCTGTACTTCACTTGCCTACACTGACAGCTAGCTCAGGATCTTTGCTTTCAACCCAAGGGGACCAACTACTATCTGTAATTATCCATGAGTACTATGACATTGAGGTAAACACTGAACAAATTATCAAGTCGTAATGGCAATGGCTAAACAGTCTTCTGCAAACTCTCTGATCTGAAGTAGGTTGTGAGTTGCTGCCAGGAAATCCCCATGGGTTGGCTGTCTTATTTGTAAGAGTTTGGGTGGTAGGACAGCCCAACCCTTCCCTATCCTGAGAGGAGACAGGGGCTGGTATCCCCCAGTACACTTGGAAATAAGACTAGGTAAGCAACCCCCTGTGTTCCTTGGAAAGGACGCGTGGTTCTCGGGCAAAGGCAGAAGCTGAAGATGTGCGGGTCTGTGGGCAGAAGATACTGTGTTATAAGCAGTGGATTTTAGTTGCTCTGAGCGACAGAACGTGGGGATGGGAGCTCCTTGGAGAGCAGCATCTCCCACCTGGAGAGGGCACAGTGTGTGGCAACTGCTCCTGCAGCCTGTTTTATACAAAGCAAACTTCAGTCAGAAGCACCTGATTTACATGGACAGGCCAGGAGGTGAAACCGGGAGGAAGTTTGCTCCAATTCGTAAGGATGGGGTTTGGGCTTTCCCTTAGTTGAGAAAACCAGACATTTTTTTTGTTGCCAAGAAACCAAGGCACGGCACAGAGTTACAAACTGCTTTGTGTGGGAAAGCAGAAGGGATACCTTGATGCTCACTGCACCTTCCAGCACTCCTTTCTTCATGCAATATGACCTTGCCCAGGTGCTTAAATGTGCCACCTCAGCGTGCTGAGTGGTGACCCTGGAGCTATGGGCACTGCCTCCAGTAGGTATCACATCTGCATAATTCTGTAACTTTTGTTTCATGTTCTCAAATCCAGACCAGTCTTCCAACTGATGCCTCTACAAAGATACGAATTTACTGCTGTGGGAAGTATGCTGTTTCAGTCTGAGGTGGCTTCTGAGCAAGACAGACTGCTCCTTTTACTCAATTTATTCTCTAGTGTCAACAAATCAAATCTGAATTTGCTCAGTTTAAATACATTTTCAGAAAAATCCACCGTTGGGTACATCCCATTGCACAAGTGTATGAAAATCAAAGGAAAAATTATTAGGAAAGATTTCTATCTTTTTCATTTTTTTACTGTTTCTTCTCTCTCTGGAGTCTTTCACATGTAGATGTTGATGGTTTGTCAAGCACACGAAAAACAGCTCAGTTTCTGCAGATGCAAGGAGATAAAATATCTGAGGAAACCATAAAGAGTAGAAGCAAATGAAAGATCTCTTTCAGTAACACACAGGGTTATGGAAAGCAAGGATGTTTGTGAACCTTCTAGAACTGAATGCAAAGCAATGAGATTCTGTTTACTTTAAGAAGAGAGCTTTCTTTTGCCTCTTTGTATTTAACCTCAAATTATTTGCATTGCCTCCCATGGCAACAAATTCAATCGTTTGGAAATGTGTTTGCCTTTTGCTAGTAATATCTGTTACAATAAAGCCTATGACATTTGTTGACAAGAACTGTGCAGGAGATACAGATGGAAATTCAAGAAAGGTAAAAAGGAGCTATTACACCATGTGTTCAGCACACCAATCTACTTAATCTCTTGTCTCTAGTCGTTCACTCTTCAGGTCAGCAGGCATTTGAAGTGTTGCCAAGATAACATACTCCTTTTGCACGGACTAGAGATCGCTCAGTAGTGACCTCTTTGCCCAGTTAAAGGCCAGTCTGAAAAAAAGACTGCGTTTCTCTAGGGATTTTTGCCTTGTCTTGCTTGGCTGCATACCGAGAAAGGCCACGCAGCTAGTGATTACCAGCAGGTCGTTAGATGCCTTTCAAGAAATAGCATGAAAAAGCTCCTTCAGCTGGTGCAAGTTGTGTAGGGTTTACTTCTCAGCAGACGGCTAGGTAGGTAAGAGAGCCACCAAGAGCACTGTGATTGTGGCACTCCTGGGCACCAGGAGGAAGGAGAGGACAGAGAGGTTTGCCCATCCAACGGAGAGGGGGGATGGCTGAGGCCAAGTACTGCACCAACACGACACTTCTGGGAGGGTGGATCCTCTGCTCTCCGCACTGCGCATGAATTTATTGGGCTGCACATCACTGCACTGTGCTCTGCTGGAGGTGTGCCACTGTGCTTCAGAGCCTGTACATTTGGTGTCCCTCCCAGGACCTTCAGAGGTAAAGGAGGGGCCCTCTTTTGCTTCTGACTCTTTGCAATGAAAAGGAAAAGGTTATTTCAAAGATCTTTCCTTGCCTAGTCCACCTATCATAAATTTCTCTGACACCTGAGATTTACGATAAGCAACACGGGGTCATGAGCAGCTCAGGGAGTGGAAAGACTATTCTGGAGAGAAAGGTGGCTTCTGACTGGGAAGACCACACATTGAACTCAGCTCCTTGATGCAATCTATGCTCAGAGGCAGAAGGAGCAACGAGGCAGAACTGTACCTCTGCAGTGAGAGACGGTGCTGGCTGGGGAGGGGAGCAGAGCTGGGCTTCAGTCAGCGTTTGTCTGTTTAACTTCCTAATAAATTGCATCGTTACTGTAGGCCAAGCACTGACCTGGAGCCCTTGAAACGAGAAACACACCTGCAAATACTGAAGGGCTACTGCTGCAAATTGGAAAGGAAGAGTGGATGGGGAGGCACAGTGGCCAAAGAGCAATTACCTGCCTGGGTGGGAAGGAGTCTAAACTACCTGTCCAAGAGGAGAAGGCATGTTTTGCCCTTCATTTGTGCATACTTTCCTGCTGTGTTCTGAGCTTCTGACTACATTCACTTCCCTCAGGCAAAATATCCCTCCTCATACACAGCTTCATGGAGTTCAGTCAGATGTTCTGAACACCAGTAGTCCATGCATTCAGTCTTCTGGGGTTTCAGGAGGCAGGTTTAGCCCATTTTATTACTCGTTAGGTTGCTCTACCTTGAACCATAACCATCTGACAGCATGGCATTGTAGTCAAATATTCCCAAGACAGTAATGGAATGCACAGTGGATTCAATGGAAACCTCTGCAGAGCTTAAGCACTTGGTATTTCCACCTAAGACTTGCATCCTACCCTGTTGTGTGTTTGAGGATAATGGAAATTTGGGATAATGTTTTCAGGCAGTTTCTCTTGTACTGCTTTGCAATCCTGAGAGGGCTTCTTACTCTGAACTCTGCATAGTACCTGCTCCCAGAATGGTAAGAAAAATATGCCAAAGAAAACCACAAAACCATCCCTGTGGTAAGAGGGTAAGAAGGTGTTTCTGGAGACCTTCCTGTCTTTGTCTTTATAGTATGTCATGGATAGTACTTGCAGATAAGTGAGGCAGAATGAAAGTATTAGTCTGAAATCTCTCTTGGGACTTAATCCCTCAGACCATCATGGGGTGGCAGCATCCAAACGGGCTGATGTTGCCCAGTCTCTGCCAGCCCTACCTCTAGTCCCACTCCCAACAGCACTCTGAGTCACACGAGCATTTTTTCAGCATTTTTCAGCCTCAGGCACTTCTTGTCCCCTCTCTGTTAATTTGATTAGTAGGCTGCATTGAGCAGCATCTTCTCAGAGCAACCTCAAGTCACTAGGAAGGTGCAGTGGCTAGTTTCCAAACCACGCAGCGTGGAGTGCTGGGGCTTAAGAGAGAAGCTTACAGAATTGTCCTGATAAGCAATGATGAAGGAAGCAGGGACATTAGTCACAAGGAGACCAGGGTTTTGACAGTGACAGCAGATGATGTACAGCAGCTGCATTTGGTTTGCAGTCAGTTCAGGCTACACTTCAGATATTTAAGTGTCTTTTTGGCTTTTTGTTTTGTTTTGGGTTTTTTTTTAGCATATCCACAGAATTATGCACATTGCTCCAGTTGCTGTGTATGTGCCAGACTGAAAAAGTGTTCTCTTTCAAATCCCCAGTGGCCTGCTAAAGCCCCAAAACAAGCAGCGAGGATTAATTCCTCCCCAGATAAGATTTTCCTAAATCCTAACAGATAATTTGTTTGAAGTTTAATTTTAGTCTGTTATTGCACACACGGGCCTTATCTTCATTCAGAGTTGTTGGCAAAATTAAATAAGCCTCTTCAAACAGGAAAGGGAAGCATAGCAAGAGCCTGAGCAAACGTGTGAAACGCAGGGCAAATGGCAGTAATGGTAGGCTTAGGCAGGGCTGGCAAGCCCAAGCCCTCAAGGATCTTCCAGTTTGTCACGTTCTTGCATGTTTGACCCATACAGAAGGGGTATACCCTGCCCTCTGGGATCCTATCACGCTCAAGCCACCTCTGCTGCAATCCACATTAGGGTACGTATACCCTACTGCTCCTTCTGCTTAACAAGATGCCTTACTCCATGGTTCCTCAACTGTTGTTCATCTCCCGGTGTTGCAGCAGCTCCGGTTTGTTTCCTTAGGCACCAGAAGGAGTTACAGCAATGGTGCACAGGGGAAATAAAACCAAAGAAATACAAGGCCATGTCACATCTTGCTCAATACTTTGGAACGTGCACAGTGTCAGTGGTACTGCTGGATGAAGTCTATCCCAATCGCCTTGCATGGTGAATCTGTATCTGCAGCAGTGTACCCCTGTAGCCTCCGTGACACAGGCGCCTGGGGAGGAGGTCGTCTCGTCATCGCACTACTCTGTAAATAGGATTTGGGCCCTCGGTCTCAAAGTGTAGAAGAATTAGCATTGGTAGTATTGCAGTGTGTTCCTGGTCAGGGTGATGTTTAAAGAAACATCTAGGCAGCTGAGATTTCTATGCTATTTGTCCCAGAGCTAGAAAAGACACAAAGAAGTTAGGATTACTGGTGACTTGTGCCAGGTTGGGAAAAGAGCAGTGCTACAGGCCTCTGCCCCTGAACGCGTGTGTCTCCTGCACAGCGCTGCTGGGACCACGTGCGCTCCCTCTGCAGAGAAGGCTGCTGCTCTTGAAGCAGCGAAGGTTACCTCTTCAATTTTGGCACAGAAACTGTGGGTGATAAGGTAATTAGGTCATGGTATCTATAAGATTAGGCCTCAGGACAGGATGCTGAAGGCCCGAGTTGCATTTTGTACTGTCCTCAGTCTGTATGTCTGTGATCAAGTTATTTAGGATTAGACTGATGAGAATGCCCCTGATGCACAGTGGGTAGGCAGAGGCAGGTACCACAGAAGAGACCAGAAATTGTGGTGGCCATCCGCAAACCACTCCGTGGGGTTTCCCTCTCTCTGGATTTAAGCAACTAACCCTGGCCTCCCTGAAATATGCAGATCCCTATTATCTGGAGATAAGTTTTCACAGCTGAGCCTCTCCTGGAGCCGGATCGGTGGTGAACCCCATGGGCAAGTTTCTGTGGGATGAGCTTGATGAGTTCTGTCAACGGCTCCGGGGCACCTTTGTGGGTGCCTGCTCATTCCCCGTGAAGAGTGCAGCATTATGCTGTTGTCTCTGTGGAAGCGAGCAGCTGTATGCATCTGGGGACCTGGCAAAGGGCAAACAACTCACTGCAGAGTTGCAACCTGCCTCAGCCCACGAGAAAGGTATGTGATTGCTCATCAGTGTTTGAGGGCTTTTAGATGGAGCAGAGGTCACCCTTATCTTTAGTTGTTTCTCATCCAGTACTGTTTTTTAATTAAAGAGGTTGCTATCCCTGTTGAGACGTGGACTGTGCTCTGAGACAGAGCACGTGCAGAAATGTAACTGCAGGTGCCCATGACTTTTACCTGCAAAACTTACTGTGTCAAAGAGGATATGGGGGATTGCAGCCTTAGGCAGAAGGTCCAATGCAAACACTAATTGTGAATTTTGGCATTAGTCTCACTCTACCTCAGTTCCCAACCTTAACCTTTGATAATCATATTTCCTAGTCATCCATATGCATTATTGAGGTAGCCACCTCATCTATTATCTACCTATGAGTATAGAAATAATTGCGATTAATAGAACTCTTAACTTTTAAATGAAATATTATAATTCAGGTGCTCTTTGTAACTCAGTTAAAGAAAAAATAAGCAAGACAGTCAAGATTAAGCATGTACAGTAACCTCCCTTCCACGCAGTCTACCTATATGTTCACTGATGGAAATACATTTATAACGGTTAACTAGCTGCTTCAGTACCTATGGACCTGCCACATACATTTTAAGGAGAAAGTAGAAGAATGAGTGAATATCACTAGTTCCTCATGTTTCTCATAAACATGAAAAATCTAATGAATTTCTCCCATAGAAATGAAGACTTGTTAATCCTTGTAAAGCCAGCCTTGAGGCACAGGAAACCCTGTACCCCATGTGATACAATCACATCCAATGGCATACATCAATAAAAAAACATTGAATTCAGCCATTACTTTCTGATGGTGGAGAACTGGCCATATAATTTAATTGAAGGCAGCCTTTGCAAAGAAACTGTGATAGCCAGAAAATATCTTAATTCTCCCTGCCTCATCATATGGGTAAGTTTGTGCTGAATTAGAAGAAAAAAATTTGCTCTGTTCCATCTGTGTTATTTTACAGAATCACAAAATCTCAAGGGTTGGAAGGGACCTTGAAAGATCATCTAGTCCAACCCTCCTGCCAGAGCAGGATGTTTAAGTATTGCACAGCAAAAAGACAAGAGGCAACAGGCACAAGCAATGGACATTCTGGTTAGATAGAAGAAATGCACCTCAGTGAGTATTGTCAGACCCTGCATCTTGTTACCCAGGGAAACTGTGAGATCACCATTCATGGAGATACTCAGACCTAGACTGCACAAAGCCCCAGTAACCTGACCTAACTTTGACATTTGCCCTGTGTTGAGCAAGATGTTGGACCAAATGACTTCCAGAGTTCCCTTTAGCCTCATTTATTCTATGATTTTATGATAGATGCTTTTTTTTTAAATGCATTATTTGACAAGGATTTTTTTTGTATTACCAAGAGAGGGCAACATGGCTCAATTCACAAACACATGTACACACATATGGAAGGATGCAAGGTGAAATCTAAAGGAGGACAAGGCTCACCATATAGGCTTTGAATATCTACATGTAAGGTCCTGACTTCAGAGAGCAGCCTCCTGTTCTGAGTCTCAATGGTGAATTTTGAAGTCTGCAAGTCTGGCTGTTCCTTAGATGTCCCACCACAACATTGTACAGTGGCTCACAGACTGAACTGTACAGGGACTGATAGATGCTGAAGTAATTTGTAATAGTAATTTGTCCATTTTCAGGCTTTCTACTTCCAGTATTTTTTTCTGGAATGTGGATTCTACCTCTGAATAAACTAGGCAGTACTATGTTCCTCTAAGAGGTCACTAAAATGAGGCCAGTTCTTAGTAAGTTATTACCAGCAGATCACATCTTCATTATTTCTTTCACAGTATTTTCCACAAATTAATTTAAACCTTTTTGTTTTCTTTTACAAAATGACCCATTTTGGTACCAAAACTATTTTTAAATGGTATATATTCAAGTTTCTGTGAAAATATTACAGCAAATGTACCAGTGCATGTATGTTCCTTCTTAGCTTTCATAGTGATGCTACTCTGTTTGCTGTAAACTATCAGCATGTTGTTTCTTCCATTGGGAAGAGGAAAAAAGCATTTTCAACGGGAGCCTGAGAAGGATTGTAAACAGCATAACAATCTGTAGAAAGACTGAAGTGAGGCTCTCTTGCTGAACAAAGACCTCTAAAGACAGATAAGCAAGGTAAGGTACTTGGGTACCAGTATGGCTGGTGCAGATAGGAGCTGAATCTGAATTCCTCTGCTATGGAACTGTGCATGCTCGTGAGACGCAAAGCAAGCCTTTCATAGACTGAAAGCCATTCTGATTCAGACTGAACATTGTAACTCACTGTCCTTAGAAGTGAGTTAGATAATTTAGATCTCCAAATCCAAGGTTCAAGTGACTAAGCAAATATCTCCCTTCTTTTCATTGTCTTATTTTCATATCACCTCTGAACAAAGTGTGAGCTGAGTAGAAGCTCAGCATTCAGAGACAAGGAGACAAAAAAAACCCCATGTTGTGAGTCTGAGCAGATGACAAGGGAGCAGGTAAATTCCACAGGTTTGAATTGCTAATGTTGTCACTATGAGAGTGATTTATCTTTATTTTGGTTCTGTTTTACACCAGGATCAGGATTTAATATATTGATATCGAAACTTTGATTCAGTAATTATTTTATTTTTTAAACTTCTGTGCTAGTCTAAATTTTGGTATTTTTTTCAGTATTTGGAGATTCACAGAAATTCAGAAATGGAATTATGAGGAATATTTCCTCTCATAGTTCAACTTTGCATGTTATTTAGGGAGAAGTGTTGTAAGAAGAAATGCTGTTAGTCTTTTAGGGGAACGATGCTAACCTTTATGATGGTAGCACTGAATAGTTAAATATGTTTTCTTGAAAGCATACTTTAGTGAGTCCTTATATCAACAGAGCTCTGAGATCAAACCTTCACACACTCTCCAAATAAACTGTATTTGCAGACCTTTCAGCTTTATGTTGTGACAGGAATAATCCAGAAAAAAAAAAAAGCAAAAACATGCTCCAAATATCTTAGATGTTTTGGGAGATGAGTTCAAAACTCTCACTTTAATATGGAGTCACCTTTAGCAACTTTTATTTACAGAAGCAAAATTCTGTCTGATTGAGAGCGTGGTCCTGAAATCCATAATGGGATCTGATTTGTGTGGTTTGATTTCATCTGGGAATTTAAGACTGTTGGTTCTTATTTCTTCATGTGCTGTTAATTTGTGCACCCTGACAGAATAAGCACAAGATTAATTTACATTAATAACTCCTGAGGTTTGAAATGCCCCAAAACTGTGACAGAATACCTCATTTCTATTTATTTTTTGTGGCAGTGTTTTTTTTCCCCACTGGTTACTAACGGCTTTTGTCCTACCCTTATGGTAGTGTAAAACTTGGAAGCTGATTTAAACCCTTACCTTAACTACAAAGTGACAGCTGTAAGGTCAGGCATGAACCTGACAGTCAATGCAAGAGTGGGGTTCTCTCCCACATTGCCTCTTGCTGGCATGGTACACAGGTCTACATCTATGTCTAGGTCACACAAGCGCTGACACAGCCCCACTGCCAACCAGATGGCTGGGGGGCAACATCTCAGGTGCAGCCTGCATGGGATGGCTCTTTACCTCTTATGTATCTATATAATCTACAGTGGGAGCCGTAGGTAAATTCTACCCTGTGGACTGCTCAAATTCATGAAGTTTTCCTCTCCTTTTACTATGAAAACATCTTTTCCAGTATCATTTGCTAATACACTGAGCTATTGGAAAATTCAGTAAAAGTATGGTATATGTGGAATGGATCCTTGGGCGGAGAATGTTTTACAGAGCTGCCTTCACTACTGCTGCTCACCTGAAGCCCAAAAATCAGGAGCCAGACCCATGGAAAGTCACAAAATCCTGCCAATTTCTCACTTGCATGTAGGATCACATAACTGCTGATTTTCTCACAGTGTGAAGTTCGCTCTTCCATGCCAGGACTCCTCTGCTTGGACTGGGAGCTGAGCAGCTTGGTCTCCATCACTCTCCTAAGACTCTGCCTCCCCTCAGCTTTCTTGCACTGCTTTCTCCCATTGCTTGGGAAGGTGTTTGGTGCTTTCACCCTGACTTGCCTGCTGGCAAGCAACAGCCTAGTGCTTTGATTCTACTATGGGAACTCCGCTTGGCTGCCTTTTAGTCTCTGAAACGACTACAGTGACAATCCACCATCACTAGCTCTCTTCCTCTGTGCCTGTCCTGATGAGGAGATGTTCCCCGATTAGGTGTTCTGCATTCTGCAGCTGCACACCATCACCCCTGACCTGCCTTATGAGTGCTTTACATGGTGTGTCCGGACACGCTGCTTGCCACTGTGAGCAGCCCAGCTCCAGAGCTGGAATGTAACACACTACCAGTATGTGCATCCTGTTGTATGAAGGCAAGAACCACCCTCTGGCTTTTTCCTAAGTAACAGCCATCTTTTTATCTCCATTTTCCCCTCCTCGTTTTCTTTATGTGGCTGCTGAGACGGAAACAGTACTGTCTTCATATGTTAAACTGTTCCCATTATACTCTCAGCTGGATATGCAATGCACTTGGCTTAGCTCAAGCCTATACCTTTTACATTCTTAGCTTTATATAGTAGGTATTCATCTTATTTGGTTCATTCTTGTGCTTTCCATCATTAGCTGGCATTTTTCAAAGTCTTGCCTCACGTACGCAGCCCATCCTCACAGGGAGTGGAATGCAGTGAACTCCCTGTGAGAGCCATGGATTGATCTCTTGGACCCAGCTCTTGTGCATCCCTCAAGGGAAAGGCAGTGGTTCAACACCTGGACACACTGACAGATCCCTGTCTGTCACACACAGTCCCTGCCTACACTCTGGTCCAAGTGTGCTGCTCAGTCTGCTGCTGGTAGTTACTCTCATGGACTGACTTTAGCTTGGCTCACATTACTGGAGGCTCACGTTGGATGTACTGTAGTGAGTCACAAGTGTTTCTTTCATGATGCTCTGCAATGGCTTCTGATCAAACTGTGAATGCACCTTGTGCCAAAAAGGAACCGACAGAGTGACAGCAAATACAGCAATCCTCATTCTGGCCTTGTTCGAGAATAACGTGGGAGCCATGGATGGGCCAGCGACAGATCTGAGAATTCAGGAGAGGAAACTCTGTCTGATCTAGGCTTTTGTAATTGTGAACTAGTCCTTCAATCAGGCCTTGGGGTGGAAAGCATGGAAAGCTGCTCAAAGACAGACACATACAATAAAACCAAAGAGAAAAAAAAGGCCCATCTAGAGCCAAAGGGCAGAAAGAGATAAAAAAATAAAATATAAAGTAGGGAAAAGAGCCAACGCAACAAAAATGGGAAAATTTAGAGTAGATTTATCATAAAGAGGAGGAAAAAGAGACAGGGAATCTGGAAGCTAGAAAATTACCCAGTAGGCTAATAAAGGGCAGGTAGATGCACATTCTCAGGCTCTAATTGTCCCTTCAGTTAAACTTTTATGCTTTTATTTAGAGTTAAGAGAAGGAAGATGGACTTGTCGGCATATAACGAGCTACTATTTTAGGTCAGAGTGACTATCTTAGATCTTGCAGCTCTAGGGATAATATTTTCTCTGTTGCTTGTGGGCTATCTCTACAGCATTCAATTTGGATGTAACCACACCACAGCATGCAAAAACTTTTATAACTCCTGTCTCAAAAGGAAGGATTGAAACCTTGGCCTTTCTAACATCAATGAAAAAAAACCGCTATTTCACTTCAGTGTGAATTCAGGATTTCATCTCAAACACGGATTTCGTTCAATACTGAGAGCTCTGTGAACTTAAGGTCATCACCAAAGCCAAATCTTAGGAGTTCAGGTATTTTTTCCCCGAAACTAATGTAAGTTGGCAGGAGTTTTTGCTGTTTCTAATAAGTGGAGAGGCTGTCCAGGGCTAGTATAAAATAAGCTGCAATTCTTCTTTCTTTGAATTGTTCTGCGTGGTGTAGCAGGGGCAGGTTTCACAAAGGTGATTAGAAAACAGGCATTTGCACACAGGACTTTCAGTGGGGACGTTATCTCCTCTAATCCGAGAATTCTCTTTTTTTTTTTTTCCTGGCTTGGGGTGCGCGGCGCTTCACAGGCAAACACAAAGGCAAAACAGCCATGTGCTCTGAATAACTTACATTCAAATTAGATTGACAACATAATGAAAGCTGAATAATGTTATATTTGGAAGTTGTTGATAGAAATCATCCCCAGCTCGTATCTTGAGAGGATAGTAGGATGAGTGGTTATCTATGCCTCTGCTGCTCTGCTGCTTCTTTCACAGTCATTTTCTTTTCTCATCTTTGCCTGGCACTCTTCAAAAAATAGCCTCTTTAAGATATGAAATTTATCTTTATTCTTCTAAAAAAATATCCTCCTAAGTTTCTGGATGGACTCTTATAATGCTCCAATTATGTTTTAGAGTTGGTGTACTCAAATCCTCACTGATTTCCAGGATGGGTCTTAAATCACACATTATATACCTTTATCCCCCAATACTCTACTTTGGATTTACAGTTCCAGTTAAAGTTACATCTGTGAAGGAAGATGACATCTTGCTGCTCCCTATCCTTTTAAAGTACCAAATCGATTTAAGGGCTTAACTTATTGTTATAGTTTATTCTGAACCTTCTGAATCAGTTCATTGAATTGTAGCTGTAGCTATATAAAATTCTATACAGGGAAATTATTTGGCCATACTGAGAGTGGCTATGCCATGATCCATCAATGCCACTAACTGCCAGCAATAAAGAAATCCTCCTTTATTCTCCATTCATTTCAGTGAATTTCTGAAACTACTATCGAACACCAGGAGAATCTTTTGCCAGGTTCTAATTTTTTTCTTCTTCTTTTAAGGAGCATATCCATGATATTTACCTGAAATGCACTTCACCATTGAGTGGCTTCAGCGGCTGTCAAAAAGAGACACACTGGGAAGACCCAACAAAATACAGACTTGTAAGACTGACTGTAACAGTGAGCAAGATAATGGAAACATTTATAAGGAAGAAGATTACAATTCAGTTAGAGGAGTGATTTAGTAGAGGAAAAGCTGCATGCTTCTGTTAAAAAGAAGATCATGTATGACAAATGTATTAGGGTCATCTCCATGCATTGCTGAATTGATAAAGATGAAATCGTTGACATAATTCATCCCATTTTCAGGAAAGTATTTGTTACAGACTGTACAGGAGATCGATTTACAAGGTCAGAAAGCCGAGCATGGGGGACAACTCTTGGAATGGAATGCAGATTGGTTTAGGCACAAGAAACAGATGGTGTCAGTAAAATGAAACAATTCAGGGCGCGATGAGGTACGGATATGCCTGAATGTGGCTTCTGAACACCACATGATTCAGGTCCCAAATCATTTGTTGCGCTAGGAATGTGGACATGGGGCAGGTCTTCACTGCTTTTGAATGAAAATGTTTGCAAACCTCTCTGGACTGAATGATTGAAAACAACGATGAAAATGCAAATCATCGTGGAGAAATCCATATCAGTAAAGGCTTCTAAAGTCTTCTCTGGATAGCAGAAAAACGCCTAAAATGCACAGGTGATTAACCACTTCTATCTGCTTTTTAACGCCATCTGTGCACCTTGTTAAATACCAAATTGAAACAGATACATTTTTCCTAGCGTGGCAGAATCTGCCCAACCACTAAAGTTAAGAAAAATTACATTGTTCTGTTAGTGAAACCCATGAACAGTGCAGAATTGGAGGACTGGAGAGTGCAGAGTGCACTTCAGCAAAATGACCAAGGAAGTGCCTTAACCAAGCTTTCACTTCTTTTTTTTTTTCTTACTGTCTGGATTTTTTCCTCTTTATTTTAGGAACAGACTGAGAACAGTCTAGCGCTGAGAACAGCCATGAGCACAGCAAGCTCATAGGGTCTCACAGGTCCTAAAACCTGGCAATTTTCCATAAAATTCTTATTCCTTGCATGTACAAATAGGCTGCCATCCTACTCCAACACGGAAATACCCAGGGGCCATGTTACTCTGTTACACTCCATTAGATGACAGTGTTGCTGCTTCTTTTAAAGCAGAAAGGACAGATATCTTGAAGTTTGGAGGGGAATTGCCCTCCTTGTAGAATTTAAAGTTCTACCACGTGTCTCTCCACATCTTCTAGCCTAAACAGTGTGGTCTTCTTGGACAACACCTAGAGTGATGTGAAAGCACTAGTTAAATTTATTTATTCCAGCCTTTAAACATGCATATTTCTGCAAAGCAAAGACATCTCCATAGAATCATTCAAGTTGGAAAAGACCACGAGATCACTGAGTTCAACCATAAGCCTAACACTGCCAAGTCCATCGCTAAACCATGTCCTTAAGCACCGTGTCTATATGCCTTTTAAATACATCAAGGGGTGGTGACTCAACCACTTCCCTGGGCAGCCTGTTCTAATGCATGCTAATCCTTTCAGTGAAAATATAAAACTTTTAAGTCCATGATGGCAAAATCACTTCATGGAGAAAATATTTCTGACAAAACCGTTAAGGTCACAGAATCACAGAATCTTAAGGGTTGGAAGGGACCTCAAAAGATCATCTAGTCCAACTCCCCTGCCAGAGCTAACCTGTTCAGCAGAGACCTGAATGACTTTGGCTCCTTGTCTCTGCATATAGCTAGCCACACCAAATTGCAGGTACACGTCCTCACAACCACTCCTTTTGCCCTGTTGGCAAATTTCAGGAACCTGAGTTACAAACGAAGGCAAATATAAAGCAAGTGGCTAAAGAAAGTACTGTGGATATGCACGGCTTATACAAATGAATTGAAATCCGTTTTCATCCATTTCAGAATGCTTGATTTAAAATTGTGATTCAGAGGCTGTTTCATAATTTTCATTTGTGCCCACAAGCTGCCTCTAGAGGACAAGACAAGGGCCAGGGAGAGCACCCCCTTCAGCCAGTGACTTCTGCCCTCAGCTGAATACAAGTCAGAGCCCTCAGCCTTTATCTTACCTAGTTGTACAGGGTTCTGCTTGATACTGATTGTTCGGTGCCCTTACCATTTGTCAGAGTAAATAATAAACATACCATCCACATATGACCTCTCTCTAGGGCCAGGAGATTATATTTGAAGCTGATTCAGTCACCAACAAGAATAAAGAAAAAACCTCTTTCTTGGCAAAATAGTTTATTTTAAAGATAAACAGAACTGGGGGAAAAAATATGTGAAATTCAGAGGTAAATAGATCTATTCTCACTGGAATAATAATTTGTTAGGATCATAATCTCATCAGTAAAATCATTACTGATACAAGAAAGTGGCAGGGGCAAAGAACAGAGCCAGTTGCTCTAGAACAGCATCTACTGCAATGGCTTCTGTGATAGAGGAATTATTGGGTTAACTTCTTTCAAGCTGATTCAAACCTGGTGCATAAAAACATCTCTCTTATTTTCTTCTGTTAAAGCTGTTGTGCTTTTATACCTACATATTTATGTGAAGAGAGGGAGGTTATATCCTGCCAGTTATGAGACATAAGCTTCAGCTGCTTGATTCAAGTAACATTTAACTTCTTTTAACAGGGGAAGCTTCCGTGGAGGTAAAAGAATGCTCAGCAAACTTCACTTAGAAGAGACTGAAATTGAAGTCTCAAAGTTCTGCACAGTGTGAATGTAAAACAGATAAACTTCAGCTCAGTGTCTCTATATGGTGTCATTGCCTGTTTCTAAGGCATGCAGACAGCGTGGGAATGGAAAATTATTTTGCTGTGATATTCTCAAGTTCTGTTTCGCTGTAATTGTTCTGCTCTCAGTCAGTGAGCTTTCTTCCTTTATTCCCTCTAAATTGACTAGGAAGCACAGCATCAGGCTGGTTGTCCTTTGTGTTCTCCACCTTGTTCTTTGCTAACAGTCTGCTGAGTATTGACTATATACCTAAAGTGATGGTCTTTGTGCCTGTTGGTTTAACCCCAGCCAGCAACTAAGGCCCATACAGCCTCTCACTGACTCCCCTTCAGTGAGATGGGGAAGCAAATTGTAAAGTAAAAGTGAGAAAACTCCTAGGTTGAGATACAGGTTAATAGGTAAAGCAAAAGCTGTGCATGCAAGCAAAACAAAACAAAACAAATCAAGGAATTCATCCCCCACTTCCCACAGGCAGAGAGGTGTTCAGCCACCTCTAGGGAAGTAGGGCTCTAAGCATCTGTAATGGTTACTGGGGAAGACATATCACTCCGTATGTCCCTTATTCCTTCTTCTTTCCCCCTTTGATATGCTGAGCATGATGTGACACAATATGGAACATCTCTTGGATCAGTTGGAGTCAGCTGTCCCAGCTGTGCCCCATCCCAGCTTCTCATGCACTCCTAGTCCACTTGCTGGTGGACCTTGGCTCTGTGTAAGCACTGGTCAGCAGTAGCTAAAACATCCCTATGTTATCAACACTGTTTTCAGCACAAATCCAAAACAAAGCCACATACTTGCTGCTATGAAAAAAATTAACTCCATCCCAGACAAAAGCAGGACACTGATGAAGAGTCTGGTGTGGCCAGAGCAATAAACGTCTCTGCAATGGTCAGACAGCTTTAGAGATTTTATATACCCCACCAGGCGAAAAATGAACCTACAATTCTGAAAGCCACTCAGACGTCAGGTCTGGTGACAGTAGTAGGTCACTCTTCAACTCACAGTAACGCAAAGTAGTCTGAATTCCTCACCTGGGTTTCTTATTAAAATGAACTATTTATTATATTTTTCTGACACACTCAGAGGAACACAGAATGCAGTACTTGTTTCCTCAGTACCTGTCAGTTGTGCCTGTCTGAGTCACTTGACAAAATATTTTCTCTGATCTTATATTGCATTTTTAGTTACATCAATAGCAAGATATTTTAAGGGAAATAATAATAATAATGCAGAAGGAGGGCAGTGAGAGACTTTCCAATCTCTCTTGAGAGACTGTCTTGACAGTAGGAGCGTGATGCCTCTGGGAAAACAGAATTCATTTACATGAACTTTATATTCAGTTGTAATGACAGGGCCTTAAAACAGGCTCTGAGGTTTGCTATGCTTTTTTTTTTTCCTGCTCTGTTTTAGTTCCTACTGAGTCTTCCTTATTCTTAGAGTGTAGGGAAGAAGAACCACAAATTCTGCCAGTGAGCTTAAAAATAACTTATTCATAATCCCTACACATTTATCTGCTATTGCTATCAGAGACAACAGTGACAAACTTTTCCCGTATAGCTTAGCTCAAACCAGTTAATTTTAGAGGTGCTTTTAAGGAACTTTGAGCCTTTTTGGCTGAGTTGAATTTGAACTCTCCACACCAGCTTCCAGAGCCTCATTCATGGCCTGGTGGTCTTTGGGGACTTCACTGAAGTATATCCACACAACAGTGTATTTGAAGTGAGCATTTTTGTATAATGGGTGTATATCTAAGGGTTTGTGACCTGCTCAAACAGTTGTGCCCACCATCCCACGCATTTTCTGAGCATTTGAGCCACAGCTAGCTAGGAAGTACTCAACCGGATGTTTTTCATGGAAACCTCTCATGTTACTTGAGGCTGAAGTTTTCTGTAGACAGAAGTGTGGCTAAGAGTGACATGCTGCTGTATCATGGGGCCATGGAGAAACCAGCCTTTAAAAACAAAAATGTTTGGAGCACTTACACGTGACGTTGTACACAATACAATACTTATAGAAAGTCTATACAACAGAATACCATTGACTTTGTATTCTCAATCTGTCAGAAGACCTCAGAGTTAGGACTGTTTTCTTGCTTATATGTGTTTATCAGTTTTCAAAATCAGCTTGGTTTTAAACTTGCAGTCTCTCCTCTGCCCTGCCGCCTGACAGCTTTCTCATCCATTCTTTCCATGAGCATCCCACACATTACCTGCACACCTCCCTCTTGGCTGCTCCTCTTGGCTTCCCTCCTCTGGCCAGGTGTCACCACCTTGCTCTTTCCCAGAGCTGGCTTGTGCAGATCACAGCCTGCTTGTGTCTCTTCCCTCAAATTCTCTTTTTTTCCACTCTCTTTCTAGAGGAAACAGCTACTCTACTCTGAACTCTGGTATCCAGTCATAGAATAACAGAAAGAAAATAAAAGGCGAGGCAAGGCAAGGGAAAAGATAATCACACAGAATCACAGAATCTTAAGGGTTAGAAGGGACCTTAAAAGATCATCCTGGCCAATCCTTCTGCCAGAGCAGGACCACCTAGAGTAGAAGAAAGAAAAAGAGAGAAATGAAAAATTAAAAAGAAAAGAAAAGAAAAGAAAAGAAAAGAAAAGAAAAGACCGTCTCCAATTTTCAAGTTACATACAGCATCTAACACACAAAGGAATACACAGAATCAGATAACAGTTTAGGTTAGAAAAGACCTTTAAGATCATAGAGTCATTGAATGTCTAAAACTGTTGAAGAGGAAAAAAGAAACACCATCGCTTTAAAGATCTTTGTTGTTTGCCTAAGATGTGTCCTTCACGGACTTGACTGGGCACAAAAGGATTCAACATAAATGAATAACTGCTAAACTGCTTCTGATCTGCAGATCATATTGTCCTGCTGACAGATCATGCATGTGAAGTAGAAGAGCTGATACAGGATAGTGAAACCAGCAATGAACCTGAGAAAATTGAGAAGGCACGCCTGGAATATAAATGGACAAAAAATAGCCCCTGACAAGGAAAGGCAAAAGCAAAGGAAAGAAAACAAACAGGAGAACAGTTAAATGCTGAAAGTAATCCTACCCCCACAAACACAGGACGCTTTCTCCAAAATGCGTGCATGAGGGTTTGAGCATGTATTTATCTATCATCAGATTAGCAAGCACATGAACTAGAATTATGCTGATATAAATTACCAAAGGAACTAAAGTGGATGTTTTATCTATGATAGGTTATATCCTCATTCAGAGGTATTTAAACCCTGATTAAATGGAACCCTGAAACATCTGTGGAGAGTCAGACTGAATCATCCTTCAGGGGACAAGCACTACATGTTTTCATTACGTTTCAATTAAGTACCCTGTCCAGATCTTAAGGATTTACACTGGTTTTTCAGTCATATATTTCTTTAGAGTTGGACATGGATGTAATGATCATGTTAGTGAAGTAGACAAATGCTGACAAAAATAAGCAGTAAAATCTGAAGCAATCTATTAATTGGCTTACCTATGGGTAAAAAAATGGGTTGTTTTCTTTCTTACTGTCTGACAAAGACAATGATTTCCGAAAGCTGTGTTTTAAAACTGTTGATTAAATCTCTGACAAGTGAAAACTGTTGGTTAAATCTCCAACATATGTTTACCTGGGTAGTTGCATCAAGGAGCCATGGTAGCTTGGATCTGATTCTAAATGTGTTATTTGTCCAGGTAAAAAAAGAAAACAAACATCCCCAAACTTTTTAGAAAGTCTAGAGCCTTCTTAATGAAATGTAGAAAATGCTAGAGAAGTGGAGGGTAATCTGGTGAAAAGACAGATGAACTCGAGATACCGAGGGAAAGATTGATCACAAAGCAGAATTGCAGAGAAGGGGAGATGAAGCACTAGAAGCAGATAAGTTTATCTAGTGAATGTATAGAGGAAGAAAGCAAAGAAGATAGTAGATCTAGAGACAAAGACAACGGAATAGTAGCTGAAGAGGAAGGTTGAGAGATGACTTTTTTCCTCAGACGTTCAATGACAATACTGTATTCTTCTGATGTTGGCAAGGTGATGGTGCAAGAGCAGTTACCGCAGCAGGTAGGAGAAGAATCAAAACACCTCATTAGTTTTGCAATTAAAACAGCAGACTGGTACTCCAGAAATCTGCAATTCTGCTTCTTGGTTATGTCTGAGACTTTGGTTTTCTTGGGCAAGACAATCACATCTCTCTTCAATTTCCTATTTATAACCGAGGATGATGGTACTGCTTTTCTACCATCTTCTTCTTGTCTTGCTTGTCTAAATTAAGACAGAAACCACATCTCAATCCAGCTCTGCTTAGAGGCTAACAGAGTGACCTGGACCCAGCCAGCCAGCAGCGCCGTTACAGAGGAGTGTGGCAGTAACTGGTACATAAGGGAGAGAGGATCAAGAAAGCTGAAGAAGCTACCAAACAGCCTGATATCAGACCCTAAAAGTGATTACTTAAAAATACATATTTGGGTTCTTTTCTTTCCTTTCTGATCCTATCAAGTGTACTCAAGGCACATTTCGGCTTATTTTTTATTTATTCCCTTGAATCTTTCTTCTACTTCAAAAGAAACTGGTTATTCTCATCCAAGAGCTTGCGCTTTCTGAAAAACACCAGCTCTCATCAGACTTCTGATAAAATCGTAAGAGCTAGAAACACTGAGAGTTCCTTTTGTTTTAATAACCTCTCTTTCATGAATATTTACTTCTCATTTGAATAATTATCATCAATATAAATTAAAACTTTGTGGGGAGTGCGAGCAGCTTTGGGATTAAAATGAGTGACATCCCTCAAAAACGAGGGCTATTAGAGGGTTATCTTTCTTATAAGCAGAGCCCCTTCTTCAAGAGCATTCTGAGTTTGCACTACTACAAGACCAAGAAAACAGGAGAGAGAAATCTGCAAATGAGAAGCAGAACTGGAAAAAAGATTGTTTGGTTTGTCACACTAGAAGTTGTGTATCACTGAATCATAGAATGGTGGGGGTTGGAAGGGACCTTTAGAGATCGTCTAGTCCAATCCCCCTGCAGAAGCAGGTCAATCGAGGTCGGGTCACATAGGAACGTGTCCAGGAGGGTCTTGAAGACCTCCAAGGAAGGAGACTCCACACCCTCCCTGGGCAGCCTGTTCCAGTGCTCTGTCACCCTTTAAAGCTACACGTCTGTGTAGCTTTAGCTGTTAACAATACTAGGAAATATGATGGAATTTCTAATATTCTAATTCTAATAATTCTAATATCATTAACAATTCTAATAATCAGTGGGTTTAAATTATAGTTCTTGCTCATTTAATTTTCATAATTTTCTATCTGCCTGTGCAAACAGGATGTTTTCAGCAATGGTGTGCTGAGAAACTGACGAGGGCATGCAGGATTCTGGTACAGCACACACGTGACAACATAGAGCACATATGAACAAAGAGGAACGACCCTTTAGAGCACTAAAGTTACAGAATGCCTAAAGATGAAGAACAGCTAATTTAGGAGAAAACAGAATGTAGTGTGGAGAAAATGTCTAAGTCTGAGTTATAATTTTCAGGTAAAAGATATGAACTTTGTATTTATCAAACTATAGTTCCATCCTAAAGGTGATTGCTCTCCTGGACATTTTTTAGATGGCGATAACCACAGGTATTTATTAAACTTGATAATGTTATATTCAAAGAGAGCTCCTGCTGGGTTTATATGAGGCCTGTGTTTTTTTGCCACTTAAGGCATTATTTGAGCACCTGGGAACTAAAATGGTTTCAGTAGCAAGGCTGACACATCACCTGATTGAAGGGATGTGAAGTTGTCAAAGGAGGATCTCTCAGACATTTTAGACAACAGAAGAACATTGTGCCTAGATGCCAAATCACAAACAAATCTTAACAGTGGGGAAATTGTGCTAAGGAATGAGGCACACATATTTTATTGTGTTGTCTTGCTCTGTTTGTTGTTACTTAAAACAAAGAGTAATTGTGGGTTAAACTGCTGGAATACTCCATACAATTACAAAAATAAAATACTTGGACTATGACTGGAAAACATAAGTTCTGGGAGCACTCGCCATGTTAGGAGCCCAACAAAGCTTGCATATGGTGTGCCTCAAGGTAGAGCTGGTCAGTGGGGCCGTACTGCACAGTGGTTGTGGCCACAGGGCTGCAGAGGATGTGGCTGAGCCAGGGTAGTATCTGGAAGGATTTGGAGTGCCACGTGGGTTGGATTCAGTGCTGATGGAAGAATCTGAATGAGCAACGAGGAAAAAGAAGACAGACCAAATCCTAGGTCATTACATTATTGACATCTTCGTGAACTGAGTGACAATAGGTATCTGTGCCCCAAGTGCTCAGTGTAATAGTATCACATTTTGAGAAGATGGTTTCTACCTCTTTGTTTTCCTGCTGTGTCTTACTTTGCAAATACATTGTGTGTATCTAATTGGGGGGGGGGGGGTGTGCTACGTGTAAATAATGTCTATGACAGATGAAAAGTTGCGATGACCTAACTGTGCACTTGCAACCCAGAATGCTGACTATACCCTGGGCTGCATGGCCAGCAGGTCATGGGAGAGGATTCTTCCCCTCCATGGGAGGCGATTCTCTCTCTATACTCTGCTCTAGTGAGCTCCCACCTACACTGCTGTGTCCAGCCCTGGAGCACCAAACCTAAAAAGGATACAGCCCTGTAAGGGCCAGGTCCAGAGGAGGGCCAGAAAATTACCAGAAGGCTGGAGCACCTCTTATGGAGACATGCTGAGCGGGCTGGGGCTGTTCAGAAGAGAAGGCTCTAGGAGACCTTATTGCTGCCTTTTGATATATAAAGGAGGCTTATGAAAAAGCTGGAGAGGCACAAGTGCTTATAGAGACAAGGTAAGGGCAAACAGCGTTAAACTGGCAGAGGGTAGGTTTAAATTGGATATAAAGAAGAAATTATTTTAACATGAAGTAACAGAACAGGTTGCCCAGAGACACTGCGGATGCCCCATCCCTGAGAGTGTCCAAGGCCAGGCTGGACGCAGCTTGGAGTAACCTGGTCTAGCGGAAGTTGCCCCTGCTCATGGCAGAGGGGTGGAACTGGATGATCTTTAAGGTCCCCCCCAACCCAACCTATTCTGGGATTCTGTATTCAAGTGTGTCCTGCATGGCCTGATGCCCACACCCGCTCCAGGTCTGGCTGTTCAGTGTCTGTGCTGGCAGCAGAGCCAGGATCATCTCAGAAGAGGACTGTATGTCTGGGCGAGCCACCGCAGGCATCTCTGCGTAGCCCCGGGCTCCCCGCAGCGGAAGAGCCGCGCGGCCCGCGCCGCGTGTGAGCGCCCCACGTCCCCGGGGCCGCGGCCGCAGGCCCCGCCTCTCCTCGCAGGCTCCTCGGAGGGAGGCCGGGGCGGGCGGGGCCGCCGCGGACATGAGCTCCCACCGCAGCGAGAGCGACTGGCAGGGGCTGGTGAGCGAGGTGAGGCCANGGGGGGCTGTCGCGTGTGCAGCCTGATCTGCACGGCCGCGTCTGCGGTGGGACACAGCTCGGCCACCGACAGCCCGCACGCTGCGGGCCCCGGCCCCCGCGCGGCTGCCGACCACCGGCCGCGCGTGCCTGCGGGGGCCTCTCGCGGGTGTTCACTGCCGCCTGGCCGCCAGAAAGCGGGGGCTCCCACACCCGCTCCAGGCTGCGGAGGTGGCCGAGCCTGCCCCTGGTTGGAGACGGGGCCGCGCTGCGGGGCCCGGCGGGGCTGCCCGCGGGGAGGCCGTGCGGCCCCGCTCCTCTGGCAGAGGCTTTTGTTCTCTTACCTCCTTTGATTCGCACATTGAAAGGGTTTCGAGACCCGTGGTGTCGTTCATAAAACGGTGGCCGTGAGCTTCGGCAGGTGGAGGATTTTCACGTTACCGGAGTGGAGAGCGTTATTACCTGCCACATCCACAGGAAAAGATTCGCGGTGTTCACAGATACACGTTTCCCGAGGGACAAGTTACCAAACTCAAGACAGCTCGAGGTCGGCGTAATCTGAAGTAATACCATCAAAGTCAAGTCTGTTTAATAGGCAGAACCGTGAAGCACGTGTGAAGTACATTGGCGTGCTGTGTTTTGCATTGCGTTAATTTTGCATCACTGTAAAACCAGTACGTTTACAGCCAGCAAGCAAAAACCACTGTGCAAATGGCACGGGCCTAGATCCACCTGACTGAGCCTGCTGTCCTAGAGTATGATGCACACAGGTGAATTTCTCTGATTTCAGGAGGGCTTTGCCTTCATTACGTTACGTGAACATGGCTGAAACCTGTCAAAAAGATGGATGAGTTCAAGGCCCTGAACCTGTCACTTTTCCCGGTGATTTCAGTAGGAGTTTGCGCGGCCTCAGATCTGTGCTAGTACAACGCATCCAGGATTGGAGTCTACCTATGTACCCAGTGCTGGCAAGCACACACAATATTCCAGGAGCAAGCGAAAAGTGTGTTTTGAGTAGTATCCTCATCATGCAGTGTTGCATCTGCCATCTCGTTTTCCGAATGGAGTTTTGTTTTGGGGTGGGGCTGGTGTCACAAGGCAGGCATGGGTGAGAGAGACACAATTCACCAAGTCTGTTCGAAGGAAATGTCCCTACTCTTCACTTTCAAAAGACATTCAGAATTACTTCAAAACTTTTTTCCCTTTTAATATGATTTAGGCTAAAAACAATTCTTAAACTGAACACATTTCTTGTCTAGAGGCTTCTCGGTTGTAGTAAAGTTTAATGAGTCCGCTAAACTACGTTCTTGCAACTACTTAGGCGTACATACAATTTCTTTTTTTTCAGGAACAATTACAGGCCTAGTAATTTATATTCCATTTTTCCTTCCTTCCTCCTTGTTCCCACAGCAGGCTTACAGCCTGTTTTTCCACATGAAGTCTTCAGCACACGCTGTCAGAGTATAGGCTTACCTCTTTTGCCTTCCTCTTCCTTCAGCTGTTGTGATTAACTTTGTGTGATTATCCATTAACTCCAACATTCTAATGGGTCTGTGGCTCTAACTCCTGAGGTAAATTGTGATAAGTTTTTTCCAGTTTACTGTATCATCAGTGGTACGGAGCTTTTCCAGGCCTCTTGGCTTCAGCATCTGCTAGGTAATACTAGTATTATTCCTCACTGATTTTGTGAATTTTTTTGAAGTACTTTAAAAACACAAGGTAATGTAGGCAGGAAAAGACAGGACAGCTCTAAATGAACACTCTCAGATTGCAGGTGCTGAAAACACGGAATGGGATTCAAAATCTTGGTATAAAACACCAGAAGCTGGTGCGTTTCAGATGCACGGTCACATTCTTTTTCATTTGCACAAGTTCAGTCCTCCAAAGTTGAAAGCTAGGAGTAATTGACATACTCATCAAAGCAACTGTAATATTTCAAAAAGTCTGGTATTGCAGGTGTTAAGAAGAGTGGTCGGATGCATTTTTCATCCTTATGTTTTTTGTAGTTGGTCTTTTCATTCTTCATTAGACAAGAAGCATGTTTGTGTTTTTAGGTATGTCCTAGTCTTTTTTGGTATTTACTGTTTTTTTTTTCCCTTTGACTTTTGTTCTGTTTCAGTGCCTTTTGCTCTGTACCTTTTCCTATACCTTACTCTACTTTGTTGCTTGTTCTTTTGCCTCCATGTTTGTGTATTTTTCCACCTAATCTACAGCCATATGCATTTCAGGCCTAGTGTGTGCTTGATACTCCGAACAATCTTTACACCATAGATACATTGAACATTCTTTACACTGTAAATAGGATGACGTAGGAAGGAACACTGGGACACAGCCAACTTAGCAAATACTGAAGGTGCAGAAAGAGTCATTATTTCCATTGATAATCTTGTTAACTGAATGCAAAAGAACAAGCTTCAGGAACGAGTATCCATATAAATTTTGCTTGTTTTTTAGCTGAGCTCAAGTATTGATGGAGAATGAATATATATGTGTATATATATATATATATATACATACTCTGTTGTGTTACTACATAAAATTTTTGAGTTTTTGTCCAGCTAAATGTTGGATGACCCATGTTCAGGATATTTAAAAGCCCGTGTAAGGCTGTAGGATGAGGACCTGGTCAATTACTGCTTGTTTGACACAAGAAGAGAACAGAACTCTTGAAAAGAATTTCAGCCACCAGAACCTTGGTTGCAGAGTTTTTGTTTGTTTGCTTTGAAGTGTTTTTAAATGTCCATACTTAGTTCTCAGGGCTGACAGCCATGTTTGTGGGTATGCTAAGCTGTTGACTTAAACAAACTCATATGAGTTGAGTCCTTCCTGGCTTAGTTTTCCTGTCTCTCTAGGGGAGATGTAACATAACTAAATCGCAAGAATATGAATGAAGGACATGATATATGAACTTTGTTTGAGGGCTTCTTTTTGAAAGGTTGTAGACGCTTCTAACTTTATTTTATGCTGTGGAGAATGTTGTAAAGTCAGTGTTTGCCTGAATTCCATGTAATCTGTCTTTGATCTGAGGACAATGACCGAATCGGTGGATGAGAAAGGAGTAGATGGTAGTGTGATCTTGAGGCAGTGGAGTGAATTGAACAGCACTGGGAGATCATGTGTGGCAGAGAAAAACACTTTTACATAATCTGCAAGACCACCTCTGTCCTTGCTTTAAAGAGCTGACTTCTATGAGTTCAGTCTCCTTTCTGCTGAAGTCAGTGAGTGTGCTTCCATTCACTTCATTGAGACTTGGCACTAGTCCTAATTTAATACTGCTTGGAGAACATGTACTTTTGGCAGTGTTTTCCACCACCAGCAAGAAAGGTTTCCTAGGAAACCCATAGGACTAGAGTAGTTGTCCTCTGTCCTTTCTGCTAGCTTCTCCCTTGGATTTGCCAACTTCTAGAATTAAATCCAATGTCAAAATGCTTCTCTTTTCCCTGTCACCTCCCACACATTAGAGCCTTTACTGTGTGCTATTTACAGCTACTCATACGTGACTGTGCCTCCTAAAATTAGTTTCAAGAAATTTAATCTCCATTTAATTTCTCGTTCTCAAGAGGCTGTTTCTTGATGATTAACTGTGTGTGGTCTTCAGCACCACAGAGGAAAGTGATGTGCTTGTGTTCTTGAGCTCCCTTGCCTAGTCATTCCCAACTTAAAACTTGGAGAAAGCGTTTTGGAGAATTATTGAGCAGTAGTTCTAGTTGAAGTAGTTAAATGTTGCAGAGATAAATTCTGAATAAGAGTGAGAAACCTAAACTGCTTGTAATATCTTTCCTACTGGCTGCACAATTTTTTTTAGTGTGGGCAAGAGAAAAGAGGGAGGAAAATGAGTAAGATTTTTTGATGTTTAGCATATCTGTCTAACTTTCTGTCATGTGGCCTTTTCAAACAGTTTGAAATGTAAATCACCAAACCTGTATGAGGGGACCCGACAGGCTTTGGAGCCTTTAGTTTCTGAACTTTTTAAACACAGGCAAATTCCTGTGGTTTTAGGGAAGAACAAAGTGGAGTGAATGCTCAGAGGTTCCGAGGTGATAGGGTTGGTGTCTTATGGCTTTGTCATATGGAAAAGGAAGAGGAAACGCTAAAAGAGCTGACACTGTGCCTTAACTGCTATCCACAGTTCTTGGAAGCTGTGGGAGAGGTGCTGCATGCTGGACTTTAAGACAACAAAGAAAGTGTCTGCTTCTTTTTCCTTGTTCCAGGTTGGACTAAGATACCGGGATGGAACAAATAGAGCAAAATTAATAATGTAATCCAATGCACAGCATACAAAACCGTTAAGGACTGAGCCATTGGACAAAACAGTGTTATTTTGACCAATCAAATCAAATGATGGTATTTCCTAAATGACCAGTGAAGATGATGTGTAACGTTGTCATCAAGGCAAGATGTGGTGTTCTAGGAAACTGCTTGTGTCGCTTATATCATCAGTGACTGATACCAGCTCACTTTGTGTTTTCGCCAGGAGGCGGCTGGTGAAGCAAGCACTAGGCGGCAGGAAAAGCAGAGTTGATCTTGTGGGATAAAACCAAGGACACTGCATTGTCTCAGGTTTTATCAGAGATGAGAACATGAGATGGCAGGCAAATGGCCAGTAATTATGTATTGCTCTGGGTTTGAGTGCTTGACTCTTTCCGATGAACAGTTTAATCTGAAATCAGGAGAGCAAATATTACTGAAACACAGTAAACAAACACCCCGAATAATAACATTGTGATGCATTTTGAGACTCCTCAGTTTGTCATTTCCACAAAAAATTGTCTCCAAGAGTACAGTGAGGAGAAATCAGATAAAACTGTAAGAGGTTCAATAGCAGTTGGATCTCTCATATAAAAGTTGGTGAGGAGAGCTCATGATTTCTCTGAGAGTGTGATGCATGAGGGGTTTGCAGGCCCACGTACAATGTGGTATCAGCATTTGGGAGGACTCTAGGTCCTGGAGTGTTGAGAGAACACACAATATAATCCACAGTGATCCCAAAGCACAGTTTGGAGATAGTATCTCTGCTTTAACCCACAGAAAAACAGATATTTTCCTTCTTGGCACTAATTGACATTAAACACAGTATTTAGGCCAGTAACGTGCTCCAATTTAGAAGAAATTATTTTATTATCGGAATTTTGCGTGTTTGTTGGTTTACAAAAAGAAAGTCTAAAACCTTGGCAGTGTCCCAGCATCATCAGATTATTAGACCATGTCTACAGGGTCATTAATGAGATCTATCCAGATTTGTCACTAAAAATAGCAATGGACAAATAGTAAGCGTTCGATGTAGAGGGTCACCTTGGAGCAGTTGCACTCTCCTGTAATGTCAGTCTCTTTTTACTCAATTTCACTGAAGTAGTTATCTGGCTGTAAAGCAGTTCAGGCAGTAATGTAGGATGTCATATATATTCCTTTAATTATCATGATCTTCCTTGTAGCAATTATAATTTGCTTTATTGCAGATAACAGTGAATTGGTAGATAAAAGTCACTAGACAGATATGAAAAGTTGTACATTGTAGCTTTTAGATTCAAAGTATAGCAGCTGGTTCTTGGTTAACCGTGTTTTTTAAAGTCAAAGATTGTTTTGGAACATCAATTAAAATGAAACAAAAGGCGACAAGTATATGTTGTGGTAACTATTATAGTGTATAACAGAATTAACTTGTTTCTCTCCCTGGTAGTATGTGAGAGATAGGCTTTCCTTCAGTTGTAGAGGAAGAAATCTCTGTGTGAAAGCCAGAAGCATCAGTTGAATGCTTTTTCTCAGACTATATGAGACAAGTTTCCTTATTACTTGCATTGCTCAAAACGCCCCCTGTGAAACTCCCATGTTCCTTTTGACAGCATACTAATTGTGCTGCACTTATTTGTGGCTATGTGGGAAGTTGTTGATGGGACTCACTTGTTGCCCTGAGTAGAATCCATTTCTATTGTACAGTTGTTACATCAGTTTATGGCCATTATCAATACTTTTGTTTTACTATTCAGAAGCATATATATTGAATAACCTCTTTGAGGTCTGTCTTAGAATTAATTTGGTTTTGTTTAAAAAAGGATGACGGGAATTGGAAACATAGCTCTGTCAAATACTCAAATTCCACAGAAGCACTGTGGCTTGATTATTTCTTGTACTGTGAGCCCATGGAAACAAATTACTGTACAGTATTACTATTTTTATCCCATTTTTTGGGGAAAGTCAGTGTATGCAAAAGGGAAAAATGGCTTAAAAAAGTCTTCTAGGTAGAAATCCAAACAGTATGTTCGTGAGAGATACCAAGCCCCTTTTTTCCATATGGTACGTCATTAATACATAATTCATCAAGTTAAAATACACTTTACACAAAGAGGAGATCATGATTCCTTTTCATTTAAACCCCAGACACAACTGTTTATGATTCATTATCCTCAACCCAATAAATAAGAGAGAATTCCCTTGCCCCTGCCAGCGCTGCTGGGAAAAGGGGAGCCACTTTTTATGCTTCGAGCGTGTCTTTTGTGGCTCACTGTGACTCATGGCAGAAGCAAGATTTATTTATCACTAGGTTTGTTTTTTCTACCTCATAAGTATTAATTTTTTAACCTTAACCACATGCTCCCAGTTCACTTCCGACTCTGGTACACTGCTGAGTGTAGCAGTGTTTGTGGCAAGGCTGGGAGACACCTGCCAGTGGTGTGGGTGTCCTCTGGTGAGATGTTGAGCCTTGCTTCCCTCCCCTTGTGTACATGACATGGGCTGTTTGTTCTGCTCCACAGAGGCACTCAGTGGATGGGCCAGCTTCCTTCTTCCTGGTGGTTAAAGGAACAGAACAGGCTGCTTGGTTCAAGGGTTCGGGATGATGTGTTTTTTTTAAAGTGACTGTGAGATTTGCTTTTACTTGTTTTTATTTGCAGTTACTGTATCAGGTTGTTAGTATAAAAAAAATTTAGTGAAGGCATATTTTAGAATTGAGTAAGACGGGAGATGAAACTGGAAAGAAAGAAGAGAGGTTCTCAGAGGCAAATATTTCACTGTAAGGGAAGGAATTCCTTTTTAAACTTTGAAGCTGTTTACCATGTCACAATAATCACTTTCTGACAATATTATAGTTGAGCTTCTGATACCTTTCAGTGCTTTATCAGGGGACTTGACATTTGTGTAAGGTATCAGTAAGGACATAAGTACATAGGTACAGTTGCCTTTGTTGATGCCAAGGCATCATAATCCAGAAAACTCGTCAGGATTTCAGCTTCGCTATTGCCAGATATAAAATTAATCCAAGGTGGAAGTGTCCTTTTTGAGAGTTCACATCCTTCTTGGAATTGCTTTTCTCATTCCCTTCCTGCTTTTTTGCAACTAAGCAGTTACCGTTTTTGGAAAAGGTTGGCTGTACTAATACACCAAGCTCACTTTCCCTTTTCTCATTGACTTGAAACTGAGGTTAACAAAGTCAATTCCAAGCAAGTGGTACATACAAGTAATGATTTTAGTCCCAAAGAACAGCACTAACTTGAACAGTATGGAAGTGCTGATGCTCTTGCTTTGTGCAAAAGGCCATAATGACAAAGTATTCTTGACAGAGTATATAATTAAACTATAAATTGTTTTCATGACTGCTGTGATATTTAGTCCCTTGCAGAGCACATTGAGAAAGTATTTAGTGTCACGTCTTATGTGGGTAACATCAGAAATAGAAATATATGCTTTAGCATGAGCAGTGTAAAGTGATGGGTAAGAAGAATCTGCTGACTGAATATCACATTAAGTGAAAAAAGTTGCCTGAAACTTCTGGTAAGTAACGTTCAGTCACTGCAGGAAAGAATGACATGTACGTTCCTTTGTGGAGAAAGGCGTTGAAGCGGATCAGACTTATGCACAACAGCCAAGATTTGCAAGTTCTCCTTTGCTTTGTGCATAAGAGGTGTTGGCTGGAGGGGAAGGCTCTTTTCCACCATCCCTCCCCACTCAGATATTTTCAGTATTCCTGCATTAGTTCCCCTTCTTTTGATTCACCAAGCATGTGTGTGTAGTGTCACAGCTGAGTTAGTTTCTTTTACCTGTGCCTGTAGAGTTGTCACTCTCTAATTGTTCCAGACACAAGGTAAATTTTGCTTGCCATTCATGCTACCCATTCTGCTGTAGCATGGTTGTATTTCACTGTCCAGGAGGGAGGCTGAGCTCTGAGGACATGGCTGGTAGCAGGGAGGAGGAGAAGGTGGGATGGTTGCTTAACTGAGAGCTGACTCTTGTGGACACAATTAGAAAGGGCAATTTGCCAAGGTGTCTTTCTTCTAGCAGTCTTCTCAGGGCTGTGGGTCAAATTGGGAGATTCCTTATACTCTTGCACAAGAGAAACAGGAGTACCTTGAATTGCTGAATTTTTCTAACTCACAGTGGACAGATGTGGCCTTACAAATTGCAATGGTTTATCAAGGAGCCGCTTTTGCTTGGTAACAGGGGGAGTGGGTTGCAGTGAAGACCCGTTAAAGAGTTCTCGGACTTTCCCCTGGCTCTTGGGTTCAGACCCACCTCCGGCTGGGCCAATCTGGCACCTCTGCAGTCACTAGGGACGGGAATTCGAAGTGCTTGACAAGAGGTATAAGAGTGGTACAAGATGGAGGCGAACATGTGGACCCTTCAGACACAGAAGGAGGAAGCAAGGAGGAAGCATCAGACCAGAGACCCCTCTGCAAGCTGTGGTGAGAATGCAGCTGTACCCCTGCAACCCATGGAGGGCAATGGCAGGACTGAGAGCCACCAGAACCTCCTGGTGAGTGCGCCCGGACAGGCAAGAAACTGTGTGAGGAGGCAGCCATGGCGCAGGCCGTGCTGGAGAGCTTGCCGGCTGCAGGAAGGACTGGTGCGGAGCCCACCTGCCCTGAAGAGAGACAAATGGCAGGAGCCATCAGGAACAGACTGACTGAAACCCCCACTCCCTGCCCCCTGAGCCGTTCAGGGAGGGAGGGGAGATACCAGGATCAGGACTCTGAGCCCGAGAGGAGGGGAGGGGTGGGAAGAAGGTGGTCTTAAAGGGCTGGTTGTACCACTCTGTGCTGTTTTGTGTTGGTTATGTTTTGGGGTTTTATGGTTATGCTTTAGTTGATATTGCATTAAATTATTTTCTGTTTTCTCCCTCAGGCCGAGTAGCCTGGTCTGTTTTGTCCTGGACCATAAGCGGCAATTAAGCTCTCCCTGCTCTTTGGCAATTCTCAGGTCTTTGGTACTTGAGGCTCATCATGGTCTTTTGTTCCCTGATGGGCCTAAACCAAGACACAAATGAATTTCAGGCCTCTGATACAACAGATCCCCTTCCCATGGTTATTAGTAAGCTAAGGTGACTTGTGGCAGACTTTAGTCTTGGGTGGAGAATCTTTCCTCCATCTTTTCAGAGGAAAACTTCAGCCTCTTGAATCCAGTACTGACTGGGATGCAAATAGCTTCTTACAGTTATGTTTTGGTTTTGGTTTTTTTCTCTTCTGCAGTATCTGGTGTGCAAAAGGAAGCTTGAAAGTAAAAAAGAGGCATTGCTAATCCTTTCCAAAGAGCTGGACACCTGTCAACAAGAAAGAGACCAGTACAAACTTATGGCCAACCAGTTGCGGGAACGACACCAGTGTCTGAAGAAGAAGTATCGGGAGCTGATTGTAAGTTGTTCCTTATGAATACTGTATAATTGGGGGACAAGGATGAACCTCCAAAAAACCCACCAAAAATGGAAAGGAGTCCGTAATGACTGCTGTAAAAATTTTTAGGTACTTGTGTACAGTAGTCCTGCAGTTGTACGGCCCTGATCATGTTATTACTCATTTGTTCCACATTGATGAGGTAATGCCTGTTATATAAGACACAAAAAGACAGTGCTTGCTCTGAGGAAATTAGTTTCAGTCACAATTCCATTTAAAAAGTGTCTGCAGTATTATTATTCTACAGCAACTTAATGTTCCGTTATGAAAAATAATGCAACATATATTTGTAATGACATGCTGTTCTAGAAATGTAAATAAATCTTCAGCCTTGGACAGTTTTTTGAGTTGAAATTAATATTATTGGTATTATCAAGAGCCAATATTTTAGAAACAGTTTTGGTAGCATTGTAGTTAAAATACATGGTTTAAAATTTGATCCACAAATCTCTAGCTTCATAAATAAGTTGCCAATGAAATATGTCCATTTCTTTGTAGGATGGGGATCCATCCCTTCCGCCTGAGAAAAGGAAACAGGTAGGATTTATTTTTCAGTTGGTGTTATTTACTTTGTACAAAAATACTGTGCAAAAGTATGAAAATATTAAATAAGAAATCTGGTAAAAGGCAAGCATTTCTGTCTGTTGAAAAGCTCAGTCTTTAAACTGTGGCTTCTTGTACTTTTGTCTAAATGTGTTTTGCTATGAAATGCCTGAACTATCATTAATTAGAATATATAGCTATTGCTTTTATGTTCGCCTGAGACTGAAATGGGTCAGTGTATGGAGACTTGAGATTGTTCTCCTTGTTTATCCTTCTTGTAGTGAGTCCTAAAATGGGTTCATGACAGGACTTCTGATACTTAAAAGCAATCTGGGAATGCATTGTCTGCATTCCATAATTGTTAATTTATTGTTGTGAGTACTGTTTTCCATTAGGTACTCTCCCAGGTCGCTTGGGCTCTGTGAGTTATAAATGATAAGAACAATGGTAATTGCATTTTATGGTTCCCCTGAAAAACTTTTTGCTTGCTCACTTTTTTCTTTTCCCAGAGATCCACATAGTGTGTCCCTGTTGTGGAGTGTTGGTTGTCACATCTTAAAACTATCTTAATTTTTAGAGAAAAATGGCACCCAAAACACAGTGTGTGAGCAGGGAGAGAAGGACAACCCAAAAGAACAAAAATTGTTACTGTAATTGCTAGTCCTGAAAGTCATTTAAAACATGGTTATTGCATTCTCTTAATGGATGAGAGATTTTACTCATCGTCCTTTCACTGTGAATCTGCCTGTAGTTCTTGCTATTGTCTTAAAATTTTAGGGGCTTAGGGTTCTGGTTCTTTTAAGCTAAGCTTTCAGAGCCAGTATAATTACTCCTCCAGACACTTAAATAGCTGCCAAGAAGCCAGTGGCTCAGCATCGAATCATTTAACTTTCTCATTATTTAGCATAATTTATTTGAAATTTTGTTGTTTCAACAGAGTTCTAATAAAAGTTTATGACCGGATATAGATTTGTGCATTCAGACTACTGAAATTAGAACTGAAGAAGGTAGAATTAAAAGGAAAATCCCCAATGCAGTATAGGCGTCATTACAGAGATCTGCCATCCCACGGATGTTGCTCTGATTAATTTTCCAACTTTCAAACCAAATAAATCTTGACACTTCTTTCTAAAATACTAGCAAAAAAATAGTCTAAATGCAAAAGCTAAGATTATGTTAAGTTTTGGCAAATCTTACCATGCTAAGTGCCTGGAAAGACATTTAATAATCCAGCTAGAAGTATTTGGGGTCTTTTTTTTTTTTTTCCTGAGGAAGTTATGTATTCATGCTAGGTAACAGTGAAAGAAAGAAAATCTTGCTCTGAAATAGGGTCATTTATAGGTCTCCCCCAAGGACAATATATACTTTAGGCTGTACAGTAATAGGCTGTTAGTGAACTTCTTGAGTTTTCGTTTTCCTGAGAAGTGTGTCTGTAGTATACAAGGTGCGGGCTAAGAGAGGACGGAGAAGAAAATAACAATTCCAACCCACCTATTATATTTAAAGTTCTAGATTGCAATTTCAATGATAATTTCTCAATTGCAGTAAAGAAAAGTAACAGATTGTAAATTGTTCAGCATACCATGTCTGGGGCTGTTTAGTCTAGAGAAGAGGAGACTGAGGGGAGATCTTATTAACATTTAAAATCTTATTAACATTTAAAAATATCTAAATGGTGTATGTCAGGAGGTTGGGACATCCCTTTTTTTCTATAGTAGCTGGCAACAGGACAAGGGGTAATGGGATAAAGCTGGAACACAAAAAGTTCCATTTAAATATAAGAAAAAACTATTTTCACTGTGAGGGTGAGGGAGCCCTGGCACAGGCTGCCCAGAGGGGTTGTGGAGTCTCCTTCCTTGGAGGTCTTCAAGACCCGCCTGGACATGTTCCTGTGCCACCTGATCTAGGTGAACCTGCTTCTGCAGGGGAATTGGACTAGATGATCTCTAAAGGTCCCTTCCAACCCTGACATTCTATGATTCTATGATAAGGTGGTTAAGCTGGAGTAGCTAGGGCAGCCTTTATGAAGAAGGGTATAGTTTTGTTTTGAGGGGAGTACATCAAAGAATAACAAAGTAAAGGTACAAATACCTTTCCATTATTACCCTATGTACATTTCTTAGCATTTTCTCATCAAAGAGAGAGTGTGCTTTTTTGCACTTTTTCCATCCCCTTGTTTCCCAGAAGCCTAGTGGCCTCCTGGGAGAAGTTTGTGACCTCAGTCACTTTATAAAAACAGAGACTCTGATCCTGTAATTCATGCTGTATGACACAAAAGTGCATGCTGTTTCCATGGTCAGAAATGAGATGAAGACATGGTATGCTGAACAATTTACAATCTGTTACTTTTCTTTACTGCAACTGAGAAATTATCATTGAAATTGCAATCTAGAACTTTAAATATAATAGGTGGGTTGGAATTGCTATTTTCTTCTCCGTCCTCTCTTAGTTTTTCACTTTTATTATCAATTATGCTTTGTGACTTTTAAGATGCCTTATTTTCCACACCATGTCTCCTCTCTCTGTTTTGCAGCATGAAATTTTCACGTTTTGTATGGAAATACCACGTAACCAGGCAATTTCCATCAGCAAGCATTTAACTCAGAATATGTTTTTGTAAAATTGGTGTTACTTCAAGGCATCTTAACAGATACTGCTCTGCAGTGTTTTCCTCACACAGCTGTGTGCACAGTGGTACACACCTCTGATGTAATCCAAAGATTGTTCTGTAACTATTGCCTTCTGCCAACCAACAAAAGCAAGAAATGACAAACTGTGCTACTGACATCTCCTTTCCTGTAGTAGGTGTTTTACCATTACTGTTGTTACCACAGCCTGTGAGCTGTCAGTGCTTTTTGGCACCTCTTTCCAAATACTTACAGTTAAATGCTGTGGTTGAAGGTGGTTTTGTAATGTCTTACAGTGTCAGGTGTCAGGTATGGAGGAGTAAAATGTTTCAGCAGGATAGGAATAATCAAGAGTTGATTTTGATGTTAAAATTCACTAGAGGTGGTAATCAACAGACTCCTCATTTTGAAAGGCATGTTAAAACGTTGCCCTGTCTACACAGCCTCTCTTACGCATCCTATGCAAAGAGAAATTCTACCATTCTGCAGTGGTATACATTTATATGCATTTGCTGTGATGCAGGATATTCTTGCGACATTGGCAAATAAATAGTGGCTATCTGTTGGACAGTGTTGCCATGCTGTGAAATGTAACGAAAAAAAAAGCACAGATGGGTTTTCTGCCTTGATTTATACTGGCTGTTATTTTCATCTACGTTGCATAAGTTTTCGATACAGCTGCAGTTCGGGGGAAGCTTTGTCGTTGAAAGAACAGATCAGTGAATCCTTTGACCTTCTATATGAAATGGACGTTCTTTTAATACAAATGAGATCCTGTGAATAAACAAAGGTGAAGTAAAATGCATGGTTAGGAAAATGACTGTGCTGGGCCACAGTCCTAAATACGCTTTGCTTGATTTGATCTCAGTGAGACCACTCAGTTGGAGATAATGGGTTTGCAGTGGGGTTATGTGTCAAGAATAAAGCTGCAATGCATATATTCACTGGTGAGGGCTTATATTTGTATTTTACATGTATGAGGAATCAAATTAAATGGAGCTAAACACTGCAAGATCACAGAGTGGTTGAGATGGGAAGGCAGCACTTGTGATCAACTAGTCGAATCCCCCTGCTCAAGCAGGGCCACTTCGAGCAGGTTATCCAGGACATTGTCCCTTCAGGTTTTAAATATCTGCAAGGCTCCTCAGCCTCTCCGGGCAACCTGTTCTGGCATTTGACCACTCTCAGATTAAAAAAAAACGGAAGGGCAGGAGGGGGTGGTGTGCAGATACCTACAAGTATTGGGGTGGCTGTGGTCCCTCGTGAAAGCCAGAGCCTGTGAATGTGAAACTTCTTCTAGTTGCGTAAAAAGCCAGGTCTGGCAGCTTCTGCTTCTTCCTGATCAGGAGATCTATAGCAGATACCCAGTACAACAACATACATGCTCATCTGCCCACTAATCTTGACCCAAAAGCTCTCAGCTGACTCCCGACCTTTCCCAAGGCAGAGCTCCATCCATTCCAGCTGCTCTCTTGCATGGATAAGGTGCTGAGGGACATGGTTTAGTGGTGGACTTGGCAGTGTGAAGCTAGTGGTTGGGCCTACTCTTAAAAGTCTTTTCCAACCAAAATTATTCTATGATTCTAAAAGACAACTCCCCTCCACACCTTCCTGCTGTTGTGCCTAGAAAGCCCTTATACCTCTATCACAGCACTCCAGTTGTGTGAGCTATCCCACTGTTTCTGTGTCATCCCAAAGAGATTCTAGCCCTGTAACCGCACAGAATTCAAACTTTTCCTTGTGATGTGTGTTAGAGGAGAAGCCTCTGAGGGACATCCCGGTATGCTGTTTCCGCAGTCCAGCCTTGAGAACTTTCCCCACAGGTCTATTCTACAGGCACAGAATAAAGAAGGGATTCTTTACATGCCTATACTCAAAGGAGTTACACTTCAGCTCAGTTACTTTGAGAATTGCAATGTCCCGTGTCTTTCCATCATCCCAGGTTCTTGGCTTGTCTACCCTATCCCAAGTCTCCTTGTTCCTTCCCTCAGGATTTCTAGTTTAAAGCTCTCCTTATGAAGTTGGCCTGCTGGCAAAGATATTTTTGCCTCATGTAGTCAAGTAGATATGTATTCTGAGCAGCTGTTGAGCCTTAGATAGGGTCCCACGGTCATGGAACCCTCTTGGAGGCTTCTAATAATGAGCGTCATGACATAATGATACGATGGTCCTCGTATCACAACTTGATCACAACTCTTTTTCCCAGGCAAAAAGTCTCATCAGAGAACCAGTGTGCATCTTTCCTGAAGGTCGTGGTCCTTAACTCTTAGTTATGTGTAGGTGTCCCAAGGTGATTCATTCAAAGCAAGACTCTGACTGCTTCAATGACTACTGACATCACAGCAGCATGCTACCCACTCACCAAGGGTTAGTTAGACAGCTTCGTTTCTGCTAATGAATAGGTTCATGAGGATAGCATTTTGGGGCGAGCAGAATGTCAGAAGAACCAGAGATTCCAGACAGGAATAGCTGGTAATATACCACATTTTGATCTTTGTGACTTCCACTTTCAGCTTAGTGTACTCAGCTGTCACAATTCCCTTTTGAAATAAACTCCAGAGATTACCTTATGACCATTTTGGACAAGAGCAGAAAATATGGCTAGAGTGACTGTTACTTGTTAGCTAATGAATTTAGGAAGTTTTGGTAGGCTTGTGCTAAGGCACAAAAGCTGCATTCAGAGCCTTCTGCGACAAAATCTTCAGATAAAATGCACTACAGGGTAAGCAATCATTTTGTACTTATCTCATGAGGGTGCTGTGAAGATTAATGTGATTTCTTCCTTTCGTTGGATGAGAGGATGAAAAACATCACACGTGCCAAACTTAGACCTGTGTGCTTTGCTTTGGTTCGTAGGTGCATGTGAGATTGCAGGTGGAAAACAGTGAGATGATTTGCCCTTGCAGCACATTAGAGAGCAGTATTCACATGGATTTCAACATGTGTCTGCTCCAAAACCATAGCCAGTACCAGGCAGCAGTATGCAAAACCTAGAACTTCTTAGCTACACTCAGGGTCATGGTTTGTAAAGTGACACTGGTTTGTGAAGTGACACTGTTGTTTCTTCGACACATGAGTTCTGCAGTGAACTTGAGGACAGAAGAGAAGAAATGCTGATTCCAATAGATGTCATAGGCTCTCTTTAAGATTTGGAGCACTGTTCACACCTGACCTGTACAACAGCCTCTCCTGTGGTTGCTCTGTCTTGCCTTAATGGAATAGGAGATACTTGTCCACACCCCTGCACCTGAATACTCTTGATAAATACTCTGTTAATAAGTCACAGAACTCAAAACTTTTAAAGGGTTTTGATTCTTTTAATGCATTATCTCCAAGTTTACATTGTCTGTAAGATCTCAAAGCAGCTAAAATATTTCTGACAAAACAAGCCAATGAAACAATCTTTTCTTCTGTCCTGGTATAGCAGTCTTTATATAAGAAGAAATTAATCATTTCTCTTTCACTATGCTCATCTGCTGTCAACAAAAACTTGATGCCTATATTGAAGTATGGGGGAACTGAAGTACCTTATTGAACCTTCACGGTGAAGGAATTTCTGCCAAGTAATTTCTCATGGTACTGGTAGTTCATGCCGACACCCTCAGTTGCTTTGCAAAAACTGATCTCATAAAAGAATCCATCATTGATGCTAACCCTTTAGGTCTGGCTCAGTGGTGTTTGGTCCTCTATAATGCTATGCTAATCTAACACCCAGAAGACTGGTGGAAAAGGAGAGGAAAAGCATTAATTTTATATGTCTGCTGCTGAAATGGCTCTTTGGTTCTATTAATCAGCTCTATAAAAATTCTGATTGCTGAGTGACTTGAAGGTATTGCTGAGTGTCTTGAATGTATGTGAGCGAGTCTGTCTTGTTTTACAGAGCCTTGTCAAGTTTTGACTGGTGTGCTTCTGTGGTGGGATTTCTGCCTGGTTCTAAGAGCAGCAGATACTCAGAGAACAAGAGGGTTTTTTTTCTGCTCTTGTTTTACATCAAGTGACTGCTTGGCAAGGCTTTGATTTTAGCTGTTGCTCTTTTTCTGTGGGGAAATACGACCCACTTTAAGTGTGTTTTGTTTAGTATGCTCCGGACCTGTAATTTGAGAAGTCTTCTCTACATGGTTTTTCAACTTAAAGAGAAAAATACAATGATTTTTGCTTTTATCATAAGGAAGCAAGTGCCAGGGGTGGGCATCGGTTCTTCTACCTCTGAGTCAGCAGTGGTAGTTGATAAGCAAAGCATGTTTTTCTGTGTTAATTCAGCCATTGCAATCATATGAATGCATTGGAGGAGAAAGTGCAATTAAATTTGCTATCAGTCACACCCATCAAGTGCACTTAATGTTTCATCAAACTTTTTTTTTCTTGTCAGCCCTATAATTCAGTGTTCTTCTTTGCTTGAAAGTGTGGCTGGAAGAAATACGAAAGGCTGTAAACTGCAGTATAGAAGTGCTTGTTTGTATTTTTAAATATTTTTAAACCGTAAGGGTACGCTGGAAGTTTCCCCCTCTTTCCCTTTGCCAAGTTACTTTTTTAGTCTGTATTTAAAGGCAGAAAGTCTTTTTAAATTTTTTTTTGAGATGTCAGATTAGATTTATGTTCAGGAGAATTGAGAGCTATATTAAATACTCTGTTACTATCCATCATTTTTAAAGTAGCGTGAAGAAAAATAACATTGTGTGTATGTGTGGCTAGATTTGCAAAATTGTTAAGGTATCCAAATTCAAGTGTAGTGCATAATGCCAGGGATGACTATTTGGAGTTCATTTTTTCTGTTCCCCCCACCCCCCTCCCCCTTATTCCTGGGTCTTTGGTCAGTAGTGATCTGTTGCTGTCTGACAGGCATTCACAAGCTTCTGTTAATGTTTCTGTTGTTAGTTTCAATACTCATCTGTAGCTAAAAGTAAGGTTCTCTTCTACTTTTTATCCCCAAACTGTTCTTGCAAATTTTAACAAAGTCTAAGTGGAAAAGGGTGAGGTCTGTGATCTCATCCCATTGAATCTTTTGGGTCTATTCTGATTTATGGTGCTTTTTTTTTTTTTCCCTATGTAATAAAGGTAGGCACTTCCCACTCAGCACTGTTGCAGCAGTCTTTTTCTCCTTTCTTCCTAGCATCTGGTGGGACCGTTAACTATGGTCAAACTTGCTTTTTGCCAGAGGAAAAAGGAATGCGGGAACAATTTCTTATGTCTAGTACTGCTGTGGAAGTTTGGACTGTGCTTAAAATCATTCTTCACTGAAAGGCTCGTCGGTCACTAGAACAGGCTCCCCAGGGAAGTGGTCAGAGCTCAAGGAGCGTCTGGACAGTGCACTTAGTCATATGGTTTAGCTTTAGGTATTCCTGCAAGAAGCAGGGAGTTGAACTTGATTCCCACTCGATGATGGGTCCCTTCCAACTTGAGGTATTCTGTTATTCTATGGTACATGTAAGCTTCCTGTGACAGACATAAACCAAATAGCTGGTCGTGCTGCAGAGACTCAAGAATACCTGCTGGAAACTGACCATTGCCAGTGATGGACAGAGCTATTGAAAGGCTGCTCCATACCCAGCAGTTAATCTTGAATGAAGCACTACCTGTTCTTTAGTATTAGAAACAGTTGCGCTGGAGAGGGCCAGAGAAACAAGTAATTTCCACTGCTGCAGATTGTTGCAGAGTCAAGACGAGGCAGCAGAGAGGTATAGACCTCTGAGTCTTTTCCTCCCATTACCTGTGTCTCAGAAATCTGTCATTGTCACTATTTGGAGTTAGCTTTGAATAGTGTGAGTGAAAGAAGAAGTGTCTCCGCCAGTTACAGGAGTCTTTAAGGCTTTACCTAAAATCAAAAGAAACTTGAAGAAATTCAGTCTAGAGAAGCTGAATTTGGCTAATTTTCAGAGAGTTGTTCTCTCTTGCACAGGTAAGTGACATGAGCTTTATTGTCTGCTGAAGTAACTTGTCTAGAATTTCTAAGCGAATTCTGTGTTTGTTCTATGAATATTGAAAAAGGAGTTCCCAGGTGGAAAAATGAATTGCCTTTCTCCTTGCATAGATTTCTCTCTTTTGCTCGAAAAATACATGCTTACAGGTTTGTGAAGCCAGTCCTCCATTGTTAGTTTTATCATCTTTCAACCATATGGTATGTCTTCTTATATATGCCAAAGTACCAAGTCCAGGTGTCATTCAGCATATCCTCTTGGCTGCCCCTCTTTAAGCCCAGTAGAGTACTTTTGACAATTATTTCTCCTATCCACATTTAACCGAGAGCTTTAATGAGGTCTTGCCAAAACCTTTAAAACTCAGAACAATCTAAATTATCCGTTATATGGAACCTCTAAGCCAGGGAAATGAATAATTGCTGGAGACTACTTCTGTGACATAGCTTGGTTGTTTTAGTTTAACAGAAGTATAATAGAAGCTTTGCATTAAGGTGCAAGTCTATACTTAGCTCATTGTAATGCTCTTAGCGTGTTTAAATGGGGCTGTTTTATTTTGGTGTCTAAAATTCATTTAAACTTTCTTCCAAAATCCCTGTCTCGAGTAAAAAGGTTTTTGTCACATTGAGTCATTTATATGACTGACAAATAAAATTCAGCATAGAACTGCAATCTCAGAGAAATGGTTTTAAAGGAAATAAATCTGAGCAGAAAGATTTAGTATAGGCATGGTAATGCCTTTCCTGCAGTTGCTGGGAGCTGATTTTTGACTACAGACTGCTGTAGTCCTGGTGTTGTGGCTGTAAACGCTGATTAGTAAGAGTGAGTTGTTCCCAGGTGTTGAAATTACATGTGCTATTGCAGTGTTAGGAGTTGTTCAAATTCATCATAAAAGAGAGGTTTGTGCAACTAATGTTCCTTTTAACTAACCCAATCTGGTGGTTGGATGGCATTTATTGAAAATCAGCTTTCTTAAAAAAAAAGCAAGCAAGCATCTGAGCAGTAGCCATAGATACTTCCATTTAAATATCATTTCCTGTAAACATGAGTTCTTTGCTTTCTTTCTTTTAAACAGCTTTCATTCTTTTAAAAGCACCTCTCAAAACCACTAACTGAATGTGTTCTGAAACTCCTTGATTCATTCAATATATGAATAGCTATTACACGTTTGTTTAATGTGTAGAAAAAAGATCATTCTACCAAAGCATACTTGAGGAACCTTTTGCATTGCTTGAATAGTTGCTGTCTTGAAAATAAAATTAAAGGCAGCTTAATTTTAGCCCTACAATTATCTATTTACATATTTTTTTATATTATTCTCTTTTCCCAAATGGTTTATTTGCAGTCTTTAGATTTATCAGTAGTTTTAAACAATGCTTTAATCTCTTACAAAACTGTGGGAAACTTACCATACTTTCTTCTGAACCTTTAATCTCAGACCACCTGAAGTACAGAATCTGTTAAGCTTGTTGTTCATCAAGTAGGATATGTCAGTTTCTATCTGCTCTTTTCATTTATAAAAATTTGAAGGTATTGCTGTTTAAGACCAAATGAAATTTGGAGACAGCTTGTTCATATAGCAGCATACAGAAAATCCAGTTGATTATAATTGTCTAATCCTGTAAATAGTGAGATGTATGCATATCTGTATCCATATTAATATTCATGTTAATGTATTTGTGTTAGTAGTTCTCTTAAATATAAAACAGAATGTGTGGATGTAACAGTAAACAAAGGGGGAAAAAATCAGGAATGGCTGTCAGACACCTTGTTGGTTTGGTAGTATTTGAGTTTTGAAGAGGAAACTCATAAAAACATCCTATGAGACTCTAAGGTGGCAGTGAGAATGACTAGGTAGAAGAGCAGTACTGAAAAAGAGAGAGATATATCAAAATAGAGAAATGAGGGAGTTGAAGGAGAAGCACAGCAAGCAGACAACCTAAAATTAAACCCGAAATACCAAGAGAGAACTGCGAACAGTCAATTGATGCAATGGCCCAGGGATTAAATTTAAGGATATCTAAGAAATATTGACTTGAGGGGCATTACCAAGTTGTGCTTGGAAGATCTGAAATTTCTATTTTTATTTCTTTTTGTACTCTTCAGATTTATGGCAATGGATGACACACCTAGCTGGCCATAGGCAGTGTCTTAAAAGGCTGCTACATTAGCCACTAAGATTATAACTCCCTTAGAAAAGATGTCGCTGGTAGGCTTTTCCTCTGCTGGCTCAGTGGGTATTTGGGAGATATTTTTTAGGGTAAAAACATAAACAAATTTACCTGTAGAGTTTGCTTATTTTCAGATACCATAGTCAGGAAAGGAGGAGATGGCATTATTATTTTGGTTCGTGATCAATCTAATGGAATTTAATTGTGAAATTGAGGACCAGACTGCTCCCCTCACTAACTTAGTAGGTTGATGTGACTGCTAGTTTTTGCCTTGGAGTATTTGGGGTTGGAATATGGGGTATTTGTTTTTTTAATCTCTAGCTTTCTATTTTTCTAGAAGTCTACATAATATTTACAAGTATATAAATGATGGGTGACAGGAGATTGGGCCATCTTTTTTTTTGTTCTCTTCTATGTAGCAACAGGACAAGGGGTAATGGGATGAAGCTGGAACACAAAAAGTTCCATTTAAAGATAAGAAAAAACTATTTCACTATGAGGGTGATGGAGCA
>WBNH01006851.1:0-37540 GCA_013401255.1 Urocolius indicus | reverse complement strand
AGCAATTGATTGCAAATATATATAGCAGGCTTTGTATTGAGCCCTCATCATATTACTCTTACATAACCAATTTATTTTATTACTAAATTTAGTAATTTATATGGAACATTGCTCAAAATCTGCCATTTGGTATTAATCAAACTCCTGTTGTCTCTGTTAATTGAAATATTTAAACTCAAGTCAAATGTGTGTAACATTCACAGCTGGAGCTGTATGCAAAAGTACATTCAGAGATCAAACTAGTGAGAAGTAGAATTTGAGAGTCGGGGTGGTTAACGAAGTAAAAAATGAAACAAATGATGATAACTTTCCTCAACCACAGTTTTAAAGTTACAGGGTTTAAAAATAATTAGAAAGATGTGGCTTTTTGTTATTCTAAGTTTCTTTTTTCTTTCCATTTAAGTTCATTTTCTTTTCTTTATTTCAAACATAAGTGTATGAAGATAAGGTGGTTTTGTTTGTTGTTTGCATGTTGTTGTTTGAGCATAGTGTAGAAGACAGTGCCATGCATTTCTCCGGTATCATACAGCTTTTCCCAAGCCAGTCCTGAAAAAATAACAAGGATTTCTAAGTACACACAGAACACAAAGGTAGTAAAACTAGAACGTATTGAAATACCAACATTATGTACTTGGTATAATTCATTATACCAATATGATCTTGGTAACACAGGTCCTACTTAGTGCTTGGGCTGGCTTTATTTAGATTTACCTTTGCAGGTTAACCTCATACTAGCTGGTCATCTTTGTGACATCTGTATTCTCAGCGTGAATTTAAATTCATGGTCCTCATAAAGAATGGAAAATTACAAAAAGAGTTTTTTCTGCCCACTGTGCCCCTCTCTAAAAGGGGCAAAATAGTGCATCACAAAGAGGGGGAGCAAAGAACTGCATCTGGCAGGGATTAATTTGGACTAGGATTTTCATTTTTGGAAGTCATTCTTCACTTTCCTAGTAAATGAGAAAGAGAGCTTATTTTAGAGTCAGGTTGCTGTTTTTTAAGTGCCTAAAAAAGCATTGCCATCTCTCCGAGGAGTTTAACACTCTCGTCCTGTGTCAGATTTTGCTCCCTCCTAGCTTTAGTGATGAAATTCTAGGCTTCATCCCAAAGCCATTCTGTTCTGATCATCAGTTCTCCTGTACTGGCAGCTGGGTTACTTCAGGCACTGGAGTCCAGATAATGCATGGTATATACAAAAACAAAGAACTATAATAATTTGCTTGTTCTTACATTTTTCCCCTGCATTCTTCTCCCAGCTTTTTCCAAAGTGAGGGAGGGCATCCTGCCCAGCTGGTCTACGTCAACCTTACTTCTGGCAAGAGATGAGCAAACAGCTGCTTTTGCAGCAAGTGAAGCTGCTTATGGATGAACAATTCTGCCTGTGTCTGAGCAGGGGTGACTCATGCAAGCTTTGTCACTGAGTGGCAAGAGCTTTGTAGGACTAAAAAAGAAAAAAAAACCTCTTTAAATATCACACATTAGCTCTATTGATAAAGAATTGTTTAGATAGCTTGACTTGTTTTTCACTGCCTTAATGATTGTTACTAGTGTGACACGGTCACTTGGATTAACAAGACCACCTTAAACTGGTGACATTTTACTTGTTGAAATGAGGTTAAGTACATCACCAGTTAGGCAATAACAAATTACTTGCATTTGGTTTAACTGGACAATTTTTTTTTCCTCTAATTTCATTTAGAATTCTGTTGGCACTAATAATAAAACTTGAGGCAATCTCTGGAAGGATTTGTTGCTGCAGTTTGAGAAATACAGCAATAGTTAGACTGCAGTGCTCCAGCAACAGATATCTAAGACTATTCATTTTTATGATTGATCACAGTCTCTTATCAACTCTGACACATGAAAACTATTCTGTGTTTATGATAGATATGTAAATCTTTTCTTTCCTAACATTCTGGCAGCAATGCTAGGAGAACAATTACTGAAACTTAGAAGAGAACAGTTAGGGAATGTAATTCTGCCTTGTAAAAGGAGTGAAAATAGAAAACATATGAGAAACTGGAGGGTTCTGGAAGACTAAATGACTCAGTTGCCTTCACCCATGCAAAGAAATGGGTTTTGTAAGCTGTCAAGAGCAGTGCTGAGCAAGAGGCAGAGTGGCAAACAACGGCTGGTGTATTACTGACTGTTTTATAAGTCAGACAATCACTCATGCAGCAACAGTGCAAAATACCAAATGTGGTACATATGTTTTGGCAGAACTGTGACTTCAGGTAGCAAACTTGCATAGTTCTGGTCCACTTTTTAAGATTTTATGGGCAATATGGTGCAGACAATTGCTGTCAGTGACTGTGGTGAAAAATGATGGTTTCTGCCTTCCATGAAGAATTTACTGGTTGTGCTTGTTTCTCTTTTCCTTCTGAATGTTTTATTGATAATCAGGAATGTACAACTTTGGCACAAGCTTTACCTAAAGACACCTAGCCTGCACAGCAGCTATTGCAGTGAAGCCTGTTTGGGGCATTGTGGAGTAGCTACAGACCTGCTACTTTATAAAGAATTATTTTAGCTGACACTGATTAAGAAACAGCTAAGATATTAATAATAAAGACCAATGGCTTGCAGCACTAGATTGTTTTGATTAACAGTCTATGAGTGCTTGACAAAACAGACGCTATCTACAGTAAGGTGCCATTAATTTAAATGCACTCTGCTGTGGATGCTGCTCACGGAGTCCTGAGGGATAACGTTAACCTGTTCTCTAGCTACCAAATGAAGTTGAGCAGTCCTTTCCTCATTGATTTCTGAATGACAGAAATAAAAAATACATCAGCCAGAGGGCAGATGTATAAAGTTTATAAAAAAGCACTAATATATACAATAAACTCTTAACCCTCTGGCATAACACTTAGTGTCTCTTTGGGTCACAGCATTTTCAGGGAAAAATTTTGTAGCAGGTGGTGTTTCCTCATGAGACATTCACAATGCAGAATTAAAAGACTTGGCCTGTTCTGCCCTGTCAACTCTCTGATTGGCCAACTGTCTGAAAAAAGCACTCTGTCCTTGTATGGATTGGTATTTTACTTTATTTTATCTGTGTTTATAATGCCGGTTTTACTGGCCAAATTTAGTTTTCTGAAACATTCTTTTTGTTAGACTTCATGTATTTTTTTTCCCCCTCCAAATTAGTAGTAAATAAAGACTTTTCCTTTTATTCGCAGATTGTTTGACCTTGCAAGTAGTAATTGCTTGCAGTTATAATTGCATCTTATGGCTTACCCCCTCCAGGGCTGGAGGAGAGTTGGTCATAGTGCATGAGTCATAAATCTGATCCAGTTCCCAGCCTGATGCTGGGCATTGTGCGGAAGTTTTGCTCTGCTGCAGGCATTGGAGGCATTGGTAAAGTGTGATTTCCCCTTCCTATTTCCAGTTTTTCTGAACAAGATTGAGTCTTCAAAATGTTACCACATTTGTTTCTTACTGCCTTTCTCACTTGCAAGAGATTCTAGAAATCAATCTAACTGAAATAAGTCACGTTACCATACCTTTTGTTCATCACTTGTTCGTCATACCTTTTAGCATTGAAAAAGACCAGTCCCATAGCTATAAAGCCATTCCAGGTTTTGCTAGTTGCCTTTTTGACTGACTTGTTTTGATAAAGAAATGAATAGGAATTGTATCTCATAGCATCCATTCAGCCTTACTAACTGTGCACTGTTTTGTACTTTTCCTGTGAGGACAGGGAAATGTGGTTTGCCAAAACCAGTTACTTTTGGGGGCACAGCTTCTCCTGAACAAGTGAGCTGCTTATCAGAACAAGTTGTACTAGTTTCAGTGACTTGAATTGAACTAGAGCTGAAATAAGTGAGGAGGATGATTTTGATCGTCTGTCTTGCATCAGCAGGATTTTAATTGGCACATTGCAGCTATGGTGACTGGCATCCCATAAATACCAAAGATAGATTTTAATGTACAGTCTTCTACTTCAGAAGATTGATTTTTTTTTTTCTCCTAACTGCAGTATAATGATGTACATTAATTCCTTAGTGCAGTCAAAGATACAGTGAAAGTCAGACTGGTTACTGTGGTGGGTTTCTCTAATCTCTGTGGAGCTCCTACAAATGAGGCCATGGGGAGGCAACACTTTGGCCTAGTTGTACTTAGTATAAACCACTGTGAATACTGAATGCCTTACAGGCTGTTATTTTAATACTCTTGAAATACTTCTTGAAATAATACTTCCTGAAAGGTAGTTGCTTTTTGCTTTGGATATGGAATATAACTGGTATTAATTCAAGTCTGTTTTCACCAGTCACAAGGCTTATGAGTTCATTAGCTGAGCATTTTGGCTGAGTCTTTTGGTTGTTGGTCTGTTTTTTTTGTTTTTAACATGAACTAACTTTTGTGAGTAGGTGAAAAAAAATAATGCACAAGCAAATGTATTAGCAGGTGCTAGTGCAGATTCTGCACTGATGTAGCACAGTGAGATTTTAAGTGGTAGCAGTAAAATGAAACTGGACAAGCCACATTGTGTCTCTTTATTCTTAACTAGAAAGAGCTCTCTACTGCAGAGAATGTTAGGATTTACAAGTGAAAATGACTTTCCGAGAGCCCTCTTGTTTTGGTCTGACCACAATTAGTTCCTGTAGCTCCTAAAAAACATTGACCACATGTCTGTGTTTACTTGATCTTTCATTATTTGTATACTGTAGTGACTATTGTTGCAGGATCTAATTCAGCTACTGTTTATGCTTTGATTGTTTGACTGGAATTTTTCACTGAGAACAGAATTGAGCCCTCATCTCAGAAAAATTCCCTCTGGTTTAAATAATACCAGCTGTTTGGCCTGGGAGAGATGAAATCTATGACAGCTGTCTAATGGAGATGTACTCTGATGCTCCAGCCTGGGTTCTTTTGCTTACCGAATCTGTTTCTGTAATCGTAGCTCCTTCGAATGACAATAGCAAAGCAGAGACTCGGAGATGATGAAGTTGGGGCTCGCCACTTTGCAGCACATGAACGAGAGGACCTTGTTCAGCAATTGGAGAAGGCTCGAGAACAAGTAATAACTCAGTGGGCATATACTGTCATGTTTGACAGAGCATGCAGTAGCAAGTAAATGACCGCTTCTATTGCGTTCGGAGGGCTGGTAGCTGATTAACTTTGCAAATAGTGGTAAAGGTGTCAGAATTTTTACTGAGTTCTTATTGAGCACTAACTTCAACATGCATAGGTGGTTAGAGTGAGTTTCCTAATCTGAGAAATTCTTTCTGTAGACTATTCAGTCTCTTCTTTTTATAATGTGCAGCAACAACTTTTGATAATTGAATATTGTTAGTGAATGCCAGTGGAAAACATTCCTTAGTGAAAGCTGTTACAGCTGTTCAGCACAATATGTGGTAGCTGATGCATCTCCTAAAGATATAATCAAATTTTCTATGGAAGTGTTGTTAGTCTCCTCTTCTTCCTACCTTTTGACTGCACTTGATCTTCCAGCGTGATTCTCTCAGTATCTCTGTTCCCAAGCTTATACTTTCTCTGTTCATCACTTGCCCTCTTTTTTGTGTTGTGTTCTATTGTCATTCCTGGCTTGGCAGTGTTTTCTAAGGTGCCAATGAAGACTTCTTTACTCACTGCAGACTTTTCTCACACTCTTTATTTCTTCTCCTTGGAAGTCTGAAGCTCTTTGTCCTGGAGTATCTTTCACCCAGGACTCCCTCATCCTTTTGCTTAATAGCAAGACTCACCCTGTCAACTCTGTACTGGCTTGTTTTGTGTTTTCCTCAGTTGTTCTTCCTATTCAGTGAACTTCATCGCTGAAAGTCCTATAATTAGTACAAATTCCCCCTTACAGACTTCTTCTTCGTCTTCCACAATTGCCAAATTCTTACTCGATTGAACTCATTCCTTAGTCCTACAAATTCTATGCTAAAACCATCCTCGCATGTTTGTAGCAGAATTATAGTATGGATTAAGGTTTCTTTTGCCGTTAGCTTATAATTGTTTTCTAGAGATTTTGTAAAAGAAGTCTTAACTACTAAAGTTACTTCAAATTAATGAAATAATATCAAAATTATGTGAAAGTACCAGGGATTATGAGCTTTGGAAAGACTTTTGACTGTCCAAAATCGATTCTGTTCAGACATGCAGTGCTTGTTGCTTGTTGTAGTTTGGGTACTCTGTAATCTTTTGTTGTAAGTTTGAAATGGTCCTACAGCTCCCCTTTCTTCTCAGATCGAGACTCTGAGGAACGATCTTCAGGCTGCACTGGATGAGTTACAGGATGTGAAAGAGGAACGCTCTTTTTACCAAGATAAGTCTGACAGACTAAACCAAGAACTTAATCATGTCTTAGGAGGCCATGAAAACCGTATCATCGACGTAGATGCACTATGTATGGAAAACAGGTGAGTGCATTGCAAACCTTACTCTTTTCCTGGGACAAGCAGTGTATTGCTGTAACAGGAGCATCAGGAAATCGGTTACAAGAAGACTATAAAGGCAATATATCCATGAATAACTGGTTTTGGTAATTTGTTTTACCTGTTTTGTTTGTTCTGTTGCTAAGGATTAAATAGTGTTGAGAAAGTTAGTGTTGAAAAAGTTAGTTGAGAAATTTACCAGTGTTTTACTTGGCCACAGACATGTCAGTGATATTACCAATACAACTAAACAAGGAAAAAGACGAGAAGTGCAGACCTTTTTATTCCCATCACTTTGTGACACCAAAGTCAAGGATATTAAAAATCAGTGTGCTCAGGAACTCACAGTGAGCTCTAATGGGTTAATCTTGGGTTGGAAACAGGGACTTTGAGTATCCCGAGTTAACAATTTCAGATCTAATTCTCACCACATGGAGAGGCTGTCAGCATGGAGTGATCTGCCAACAAAAGTTGCTTGTGAAATCACCCATGTAGATATTCTTGTCACTTCCTTGGGAAAAAATCAGGTGGTTTATGGTTTCTGCTAAGGATGACAGAGAGGAGTCACTGACACGGCCAAAGCAGGTACCTCCCTTAATGTCAACAATTGCCTTAAAGTGAAATAGATCTCATAAGACACTTTGCATTTACAAGAGACTTATTCTTCAGGTAGGAAGGTGTAGTACTAAAGGCATTACTTCTTCCAGGCAACTCCAGGGTATTTTGTGGTTCACATGGCCTACAGAGTTCTCTATGGACTACTCTGACAGTGATAGGATTTTTTTTCTCTAAAATAGTTGCATTTTCCCAAACCCTAATACAACTGCAGTTGCATTACATGAAAGAGGATATTTTATAAACCCTGTATACTTGAAAAAGATAGTTTCATGTGTGGAAATAGCCATCTAATCCTAACTCTGTTAGGAAGAACTATACTGTTTCAGTTAACCGTATACCATTTTTCAACTATACTGTTAAATTTTCTACTTTGTGATTTCTAATGAGGTGCCATGTAAGTGATGGATATTGCAAGGCAGAAGTTCTGCACAGTTGAGTCTTGTGTCGACCTATATACAAATCTTCGTGTGTCCATCTTGCAAACCTTCAAGTACAGAGTACATGAGTATATGCTTCCTATTTCCTCTAGACATAAATATATCCTTTTAGCTTCCCTTCTGAAAAACTTGAGGACTGACATAAATTGGTTGTGCAGAACGCCTGACAAATCTAACAGAAGGGCAGCTTCCTTTTCTGATGCAATTTTTTTCCCTACTTCGAGTTTTATGGGGTCAAGAGCAGTAAGATTTTGTTGTTTTATATCCCTCACAGAACTGCAGAGGGGAAAGAACTCTCAGTAGTTCAAAGAGAGAACATCCCAAATAGTAAATAGGAATGCTTGAGGCAGTACTTGAAGGCAACATGAAGTAAAGGATTACATTTCTTTTTCAGGTATCTTCAAGAGAGATTAAAACAACTTCAAGAGGAAGTCAACCTTCTTAAGTCTAATATTACTAAATATAAGGTAAGATCCCCTCAGTGTACCATCTCAACTGTGCGTCATTGTTCATGGAGGTTATTGTTCATTCGCATGTTCATATGCATTTAAAGAACAAAATGATGTCTTCAGCATTAGCATTCTGACAGTGTCAGCATGCATACATATTACATGCTCAGTCTTCCTTTTGCACTTCTTAGCTAATGTAATACAAAAGGATACCCATTAAGAGTATGTTGAAAAATGAATTAAATACCTCTTTTTAAGTTCTGAAGGGGAAACCTCCCCCTGGTGAGGTGGGTGGTGGCTGCTAGTAGGTGAAAAGGTGCAGGTCACACAGTGTGTGGTGAATGACTGCAAGTGTGCTGCTGTCACAAGCAGCTCTTGCCTCCCTGTTCCCTAATGATAGCACTATATCGGTCTCAATGACTGCTAAGTCTTCATTGTTCTTCCATTCTGGCTTGAGATATACTCTGTTTTGCATGAAACCTTCAGGACTGCATGCTGAGTGCAAAATATTCTTTCCCTGAAGTCAAGCACTCTGTTTTCTTCTGCAAGTGATTTTTGGGATGTGGGAGGATAGAGTTACTTGTCAGGGCATGAGAAGAGTTGTCTTAGGACTGTCAGTAGGACTTATTAACCATTTAGGTCACTATGAAGCAGTCGCAACACTAACTGCATTATTGCGTGTGAACAAAGCTCCACAGGTACCAAGTTCATTTCAGTGTCTGTTCACACTTAGGACTTGGGTCTCTTGGAGTGTGAGTTAGTTTATCAGTGAGAACTGAACATCTTGGCGGTCTGGTGGGTTTCACAGAACTGTAATTGTTTTGGAAGAGCTGGACTTCTGTAACAGGATCATTCTGCTGCTAACTCCCAAAAGTCCATATTTGCTGCTGAAAGGGCTTTGGGAAAGTATGATAGAGGCATTTCAGCATTTCCTTTGAATCCTATCCAAGGAAACGCTGGGAAAAGTCTGATTTTGTTCCAAACTGATACTCTCTACAGGGCACTGCAATATCTTCACTGGCACTCGGCAGATTATTAAAAAGCAGGCAAGTCTTAAAATTGCATGGGGGAGCTGGTGGGAGAGACTACAGTAGAATGATTGCAGTGAGACAGAACAAGTCTTTGTAATATTGCAAAGACTGTTTTGGCTGGAGAATAATAGCCCAGGAGAGTTATACTCCCATAGGTTACTGTGGGTGTAAGCTCCAGGCCCTGTAGTATTGATCTCAGACAGAAATACAAAGCTCCAGATTCTTTACTCCTGATGAAAGTATTTGTTGGCTACTGTTTTTCTAAATAAGATTTTTGTTGTTTCCATAGAATGCACTAGAGAGACGGAAAAATTCAAAGACTCACAGCAGATCCAGTAGCAGTGCTCTGACTGGAGTCCTGTCTGCAAAGCAAGGTATTATATAAATGCAGCATGGTATTGCGTATCTCATTGAATTCCTTCCATTTTACCTCTTAATTTCAGTAACATTTGCTCACCAACCCAACCAAAGTCTTTCTTCTCTTTCCTACTTGTTATTATGTGTTAATTTTTGTCCTTTTCTCAGCTGAAAATACAAAGTTTGCTTTTTGAGTGCTGCTTCTTTTGTTACTCTCTTGCCATTCATTCTCTTCCCCATCAGTTTTATCTTCTTTTTTTTAATCTCTAAACCCTTCTGCAACTTTGACCCTGACAAATCACTTCTTTATTCATCTCTTTGCTCTGCTAACAATAGCAATCACAATTCATATTCCAATGAAAAATAGATTGGGTGGTGGAGGCGGGGCCCTAAGTCAGGTTTTCTGCTGCTGTTTATGGAAGCTTTTATATTCAGATGTTTTGCAAGAAATCCTTTTGTCCCACGTTTTTTCCATGGATAACAAAATGGAGCAATCTCTTTTTACTCTTCCAACAAAAATTAGGGAAGATTAGGAAAGAAAGGGGAAGAGAAAATTTGTTGAGCCAAAGAGTGTACCTAGCACCCTGCTGTGTAGGCTTTGGTGTGTTCATACACATACACAAGATAAGTAGCATTTGTCATGGTAAGATGAAACTTGCTTTTCTGGTTTTGACTTCTGTCCTCTTCTCTGTGTACTTACATATATATATATCTGTATCTGTAAAGAGAGGCAGGGCCAGGCTATACTTCCAGATATTGATGATACCCGTGAACTTTCTGATGTGGTTGAGGGGTAAAGGCTCTTAGCTGCAGAGGAAGTGTTCATGGGTGACTGTATTTTTACATCAGTCCTAAATAACCTGAAGGATCTAATAATTCTGAAAAGTAATATAAAAGCTTCCTCATGGGCTTATGTTTTAACGTTAGGTGGGAGAGAAATGACCTGTTTTTATCAGTCTATAGGCCTGTAGAAAAATGAGTTTGTTTCCTTTTGAAGGAAAATAATTTTCCAAAAGCAGGGTTAAGTTCACATGTGTCTGTCTGCACTTGTTCTGGCAATGGCTCTGGAGAAAGAATCAACTTTGAAAGCCACCACTTTTGTGTCAACTAGAGGTTCTATTTCTGGTCTTTTGACTTGGTTTGTTAATTGAAGAAAAAATATATGTATTCATTTAAGTAATGAGAATAGTTATTTAACGCTAAGTAAATGTTTGTGTCACATCTCTGTGCATGAGAAGCCAAAACTGTGTTTTTAACATTATAGTCCAAGAGCTGTTGTCAGAGGATCATGGATGTAGCCTACCAGCCACACCACAGTCCATTTCAGATCTCAAATCACTGGCCACTGCATTGCTGGAAACTATCCATGAAAAAAACATGATCATACAACACCAAAGGCAAACCAACAAGTAAGTAACATGACTTCTAAGTAAAACAAACCTTATCAAGCTACAGTACAGTCATAGTTTTGGGTGAGTTTCAGGGAAATGGGAAGGAAAGTCTTATTTTCACAGAAAGTTCTTTGTCATTGCTAACGGTTGTATTCTGTAGTTTTTAAGATCAGGTATGTGTGTAGAGAAAAAGTACGTTTTCAAGGTAGAGTCTGGAGTTGCCAGAGACCTGTCTCTCTGCTAAGCAAGGATGGGTTTAGCTGCTCAGGTTTAAGACAAACCATAACAACACGGGGTGGTGACCTTGTGGCAGCTAGTCTGTAGGGAGGGCTAAAGAAAAGCTGCCAGGAGAAAAAGACACCCCTGAACTGGAAAAGAAGGTAGGTGGTAATTTGTTGTTAATGTAGGAATTTGCTGATGAACTCTGGTGGAAATAGTAAATGTTACGCCTAGGATCTGAAGAGGTTTAGTGTGACATTTGTCACAGGGTAGTGGCCTGTGTGTTCTGCACATGGTACCTGTTACTCCTGTAGTTACTTTCCCAAAAGTTGTAGGAGATAAACAGAGATAGATTGCTACTGTATAATTTTTTTAAAATCTGAACTGAACTTTTAAGGAAGATTTGTTTACTCTTCTCTGTTCTACTCATCAGTAGAATTCTTTGTGTCTTGCACAGCTCCCATCATGGCAGAATATAATAACTTTTGACACATTTTCTGACATTCTGATATTATTGTCTTCATACAGCGTATGAAAATCAGAGCTAAGAAGTGTTCCTTGATTCAGTGCTCGGGTTTTTTACCTTTTTTTTTGTTCAACACTGAGTCACTACTGGTAATCAGAGGTTATTCAGGCTTCTCAAAAGCACATCAGGACCAGATGCCAGAAACAGGCAGACATCTTTCATGAAAGGAAGCAGTAGTACTGAAGTAAACTGTATTGCACTAGAATAGATGATTCATTTTCAAAATTGATAACTCTGATACCAGGCAGACTCCATTGCATAATTCTTAGTGATGTGGCAACAGAAGTGGAGGAGCAGTTTATAGCCACTCTTAATACTCTTGAGAAAGCAAATGCCTAATCAGCCAAAGGGAGACTGAAGCAGTGAAATGCAGCCCAGATTTGTTGGCAGCTCAATCAGTTCATGTCTGTGTGTCGTGGCAAGAGGAGTTCCTGCACTGAGCAGTGCTAACAAAGGGCTAACACCTGCTTACTTCTTTCTTACTGCTGGTGCAACATCAGAAGAAAAATATCCAGGGAAAAACTTTTGTTATTCCAGGTATAACCAATCTTTGTGCTTTGTATCATTACGTGCTGGTCTAGGTTGCATATTCTTGCCTGTAACTATAAAGCTCCTTTTCTTAATTTTGTATCTCTCTTTGACCATGTGCAGTCTCTTGCATCTCTCAAATGCATCGTTGTGATGATAGTTTTACTTTCTGCTACTGCTGTCTCTGCTTTTAGCTATTTAGTATGGGTTTTCTTGATCTAAGACTTCACAAGGAGATAGGACACTTTTGTCTGCATGCCTAGCTGGTCACACAGAGCCACAGGAGTAGGGATTGGATGTGTACAGAAACTAGTATTTGTTGTGCCCAACAGAAGATGAGGATATTAGAAAGACATTACTGTCCACATCTCTCCAAGGGGAGGACTGTGCCCAGAGCTGTAGTGTATTCAGTTCAGCATGCATCAGGGGGACATAAATAAAGATAAATCATATGCAAGTTGAGTGAAGAGCCTCAGCAACGCTCCCTTGTGGTATGCTCATTCTTTTTTGTCACCTTTTGGCTTCAGTTGAATTAAAGAAGCTTTTAAGGAGCTAGGAGGAGTGGGAACTGTTACAAGTAGAAACACCTAAAACACAAAAGAGTTAAACTGAAAAAGGGAAATGCAGATAGGACAAGAGGAAAAATATCCTTTGTTTGAATTGCATTAGCTGTCTGTTGGTACCTTTGTTTACCGTGTAAAATGTTACAAGTAAAGACTGCTGACTTCTGGAAATGGGGAAGAAAGTGACTACTTGTCAGAGAAGGTTAGAGGTGATGAGGTCAGTGCGCAAACAAGACAGCAGGTCCATAAACTGGTGCTAGTGTATGACACATACTTTTGTTGACATTTCTCCATTCAAAGTAGGAAGTTGCGAAGGATGTACAGGTAGAGAGAATTGTAACGGCAAAGGTTTTACTTGAATCAGAAGGTAAAAGTTTTCTCCTTCACTGTTCTGTCCTGCTTCCCTGGCTTTCTCTGTACAAAGAGTGTGTTTGGAGGACACAGTAACTCTTTGAGATTGTTATGTGAAGAAAGTGATATTTATTGGGTAAAGCCTGGGAGATTTTAGTGTAGTTGTTTCATTCAGGGAAGAAGTTCTGCTTTTGATATTTGATAGATGGTTGACCTATTAGTCATTCTGTTATTAGTGTACAGGAGACTTTTCAGACCGTACGAACTTCTCCTCCAAACAGTCAAAGCTTCTTTCATTGCTTGCAGATGGAGATGTGGCTACAGAAGTGTACAACAGCAGAATGGTAGATTTGCTTTCTAATTTTCCAATGCAGTAACAAGACAGTGGATTTTTTTTATGTAGATCAGAATTTGGATGTGCTGTTGAAGCTGACTTCTCTGCTGTTACACTGTTGTTAAAAACATCCGTTGCCACTTGCTCTTGGAACAGAAACGCTATTATTATTGCTGCTTTTCTAAATATGTGGCATGATAAAAGGAGCTGTGGGAGTGTGTGCCTAGGAACAAGTAGGCTAAATACAGCCTTTATTTTTTTTAGCCCCACTTGTAGGAAAATAAATTGTCTGGAAAGAAAACAGGTAATTTTCCCCAGGTGATTGGTAGCTATTGCTGCTAAGTTTAAGTAACGTCCTGTGTTTTCTGTCACAGGCACATTAGCTTAATTTGAAAAGGCAATTGTAAATGAATTCTGTATGCAGTTATGTGTTGCAAGATTAAATAGTTACATAAATGCAAAATAAACAGTCTTAACTCTGCTTAGCAAGTGGATAAAAATGTGGGTTTTTTCTTCTGCCAGCAGTAAATTGTTTATTAGGTGTTCTTTTGCACCTGAAATTGCCAGCACCCATGCAAGCCAGATCGGTGTAGAAGCTGCTCTGTTGCTTAGACATATTACACTGACTCTGACATTTCTAACTTGGCAAATTTGGTCATGACCAAAATTACAAAACAGATTATATGTCTGTAACAGAGTAAATGCTTCCAGGTGATCTATAGAACTAGATGTGTGACTGTGACAGACTCTATTTACAGGCATTTGTGTGATTCTGTCTGTATGAATGCGTATGTCTTCTATAGCAAGATCTAAGTCAAAAGTGGGGTGAACAGAGCTCAAGTGCTGTAAATCAGCACAGCTCCCTTAGATTGCAGCCATCCATGTTGGGAAGCATGGCAGAGCGAGAAGGGAGCTTTGAAATTCAGGTGGGAGCATTCCTGCTGTTCTGTGAACAATATATTTCTTTAAAACCTTATCCTGGAGGATGGTTTAGACTAACTCCCTTGTTGCATTAGACACATAACCAGAGGACCACAGAAATAGCTGTCGGCACCTTTGTGCATGACAGGATCTTTAAGTGTTGAAGGATCTAATCCACTATGGCTAGAGCTGGGGAAAAAAAAAAAAACAAAAAAAACAGGGAATTTGATGCTACCAACCCTTGCAGCTCCTTTAAAAATATCTACTGTTCCAGCCCACCGAAGCTCAGTCTTTCCACAGCACATGTGGAGGTGGCAGATTATCTGGAGGTCACAGGGGAAAGGAAGGAATGGGATAAACCATGCTGTGTTCAGAATTGCTTGCACATTTGCAAAAAAAAAATGTTTCTGTATGAACTTGCAGCTTATCTAGGGTTCATTTCTTCTATACTTGTCTTCAGATAATGTGCTTTGAAGCAAACTAGAATTAAACTCATCACCAAATGTATTTTGCTGTCTTCCTGAATGAAAGGAGCAGGGTTAAGTATTGCCCTCTCTTTTTGCCAACTATTGTTCGGGGCTGTAGAATGATCCTTCTATGTGAAAACCTGCAACAAATGTTAAAAAATAGCTCAGCACCTCTTCTGAGGATTCAGTGAGAATTATCAGGATATATTTGCTACAATACCTTTAGAAATAGCGTGGTACAGCTGATAAAGGTATTATAAAATTTAAGAGAAGGAAGAGAAAAGTGACTTTGCTATTGTCTGAATAACAAGAGCAGCAGCAATAACTGAACTTGATGCAGAGGGCTGAGTTTCTGTCTGTGATACAGCTAGCTGACAGGGAGGGCAGTATCTCTCCTGTTCTGCCCTGGAACTGCTTATGAAAATAATAAGGATTTTGTCTTTTCCTGGCAGAAGTGGTAAACTTGTGACCCATTTGTGATGACAATCATTAGCCAAATCAATGTTGTTTTCTGGGCTCCCTGGCTGAGCTCACACAGCACAGAGAAGTCTTGCATCATCTCTGTTCCCTGCTCCTCTAAGCCAAGGGAACGCCATGTCCTTCAGCTGACCCTTCGTGGGGCCTTAGACAGGGAGGTAGGAGGGGACTCCCTGTGCGCAAGGTAGAGCCTCTTGGAAGTTGCTCTGAGCCTTTCTGCATCACCTACCTGTTGCTTTGTACAGCAGAGTGCAGCCGCTGGATATTGAGCCCGTACACTAGGATATTAAAGTGTAGGTATTAAGGCTGAGTCTCTCATACTAGATGAAAGCATTCTGAAAGTAAAATCTAGTCTTGAACGATTTTGATTGTAATTGGAGAAGACAGTAATAGATCCATCATAACCTTGGTAACCTATTTGATTACTCGCTTTCAGCCAGGAAATAAACATAACTGCTCCCAACTGTCTTCACTCCTCTACTTGTAAATGGAATAGACTGTTTGCTTTTTAGTTGATATACACTCCTGTACCTCTCCGTGTTTTCTTTGATATTTATTATAAGCTTTCTCTTTCTCTTTTACATTCTGTCTCTCATCTTGATATTTTTGTATTCTTTAAAATACTTACAGGCTTTTATTGTGTCATTGCAGAGTCCTCACAGTAGAGATTTCAAAAATACTTAGTCCTTGTTAACCAATTTTTCTAGCCCCTTTGATATTTGCTGGGTTTGCTATTCTTCACATCCTTCCAGACTCTGTTATCTTGTCAGTAATGACATTCTCAGTATGCTCAAATGTCTTCAGCACAAAACCCTCACTGGAGAGCATGCAGTACAGTATTACACAGCTCTGGTGAGCATGGGAGATACTATTGCCTTCCTGTGTTGTGATAACACTGCTTCTCAGCATTCAGTTCAAGTTTAACTGACTTATCCTGTTGCTGTAATTTGATGAGTAAAACTTGCTGTCCATTATCTCTGCTGTCATGTTTAGAATTGCTGCCTCATCTGGGCTTCTCACTCTACTGAGTATTGTTTGGGATTTATTTAAAGACTTTTGACTCTAGGAGACTTGCTGTGCCTGTGAGAGAAACACTTTCAAAAATTCATTGGAGAAAAGAGCTTTCTTTGCAAGATAGAAATCTCTCGTTTGATCTGGGGAGAGAATTAAGATTAAAAGTTAAATCCTGTCGGAGAGCTGACTGCAAATAATATTTGTGTAGGCATCAGATATGAAAGGAGAGATGACCCAAGAAATGCAGTGAAAACTAAGAGTGGGTGATAAAGGCACTAAAGGGCTTGAAGTTTTTAGTGAGGTAGAAAACAGAGTTCAGTTCTAAAAAAAAAAAAAAAGTGGAAAATAAATTCCTTGTCATTTTAAGCAATCTTAGTGATAGAGGAAGCTCTGTGAATGAGGGACTAGGCCAAAATCGTGTCTTCGTTAACAATCAGTCTAGGTGTTCTCAGGAGTTTTCCATATTTTATCTGCGTAGCTTTTGTCTTCTGATTACAGCTGTAACGAAAGTGAAAGTAACTGGGAAGAGATATTTGCAGGTAAGGAAATAGAAATATTGTGAGTCACTGTTCTTTGTCTTTTTTGAAGGCCGAAGGTTGAATGTCCAGTACATCCTAGACGTTTTGGAGGTTTTGTTGAAAAGCATGGGATAGATTGGATAACTATATTTCACTTTCTTCTGTCTCAGAGGGAGGTTGTCCATTGCCATTAGTGAAAAGAGATGACTGTACACAGACTTACTGCACTAGTTAAGCAACAAATTTAAAATTCAGCTGTAGTCGTGTGAGCAGTTGGGTTTTTACCTTTGTATGACAAGGAATCTCGTCTCAGCTGACTGTCTCTGCCTTGTGGTTTTGTTCTCTTTTTATTTTTTTTTAAGAATTCTAGGCAATCGAGTGGCAGAACTAGAAAAGAAATTAAGAACTTTGGAAATTGCTGGCTTGTGGAGTCTTCCAGGTTAGTAAAAATTCAAGAGAACTGCTTGCATTCTTTATTTTTCAAGGTTATATTGGCATTTAAGAAAAGCTTGGCTATGTTTGTTTTTTTTTAATGACAGTTATTTTGCAAATGTGCTATTCAGCACATTTGCAAAATTAGAAACCTCTAATAAATGTGAAGTTGAAACCAAAAATCACTAGACTCTTTAAACTCCAAGTCAAATATATATACTGAAAGAAAAAGTGTAAAACACTGGAAATAATCAAATTGTCTCCATTGTCTGCAGGGAAAAAAAGGCAACTATTTTATTCAAAGTCATATAAAATGATATACAAGATATTGGCCATTGTGTTTTTCAACATATTTTATTTATTAATATTGTACTTCTTGTAACTTCCGTGGATTTTATCACTGTATTTTTAATGTTTTTTTCTGTAGAATTGTAACCTCTCAGAAACTGGAAGTGTAAATGATCTTAAATTTTCTCGTCCATCTCTCCAGAACAGGCTTATTCCCTGTAGCATCTTATGTATTGTATTTGGTTTTGAATTACTCAAGTAATGGGAAATTAATCTCTTTCCTAATAGACCTCGCTGTTAGGAAAATGTGCAATATTTAATTTACATTTACTTTTTGCTTCTTTTCTTCCCATTACACCTAATTGTGTCGTCTTTAACCACTGTAAATTGTGCTACTCCAGTGTTGGTGTTTGCATCATTAGGCTTAGTTGTTTATGGCTTCCTATCAGTGCTATCAGGGATGGGAGACAATGTGTTTTAGACTTCTGCTGTTTTGGCTTTGTGGTTTGTTGTTTTTCTTTCCCACTTACCCTGTCCATCTAGAAGAAAACACTTGACAAAGCTGAAGAGACCTTGTGACAAACCTGTGGCCTGATGTGGTGTCCTTCCACTTCAGCTTGCCCATTGTAAGCATTCTCAGTCACCTCTCTGGAACTGGCTCTCTTCTTGATGCTTTCCAGAACTGAAGTCCCAAATTTGTTTCCATGGGTTACTCTTCAGTCAGTCATTTGTACTTAGTACATTTGTCCCTCGCCACGTTCTCCAAAAGACACGGGTGGAATATTTGTCTAAGCCTCTGCTGGTGTGGTTTGTACATTAGCACAAATGTGAGTCATAAACTCACCAGTTTAAGGTACTGTAGGGCTTTTTCCAAATGCAGTGTTCTATGAAATTCACAAACTAATAAATGCAGCATTTCTAATCTTTGCAAAATGTGTTAAAACAGAAGGGAACGGTGGGAACTTCTTGCACCATTGCTGTAGGTACGACATCAAATTAATGTTTATACAATAACAACTGTCTCTTTCCTTCCTTTCTTCTGCTGCCTGAAGGCCTGAGCTACAATGTCTCAGTGGGATTTGGGAGTAGGTTCTGCTTAACGTATCTTTTTAATCACTGATTTTAGCAGTACGTTAAATATTGTCACTGCATGTAAATAAACTGAAACGTTACCTGAACATTGTTATATCCAGCAGATTAAGATATAATGGGTTAGATGACCTCAAGAGAAAGAGTGGCTGCTCCATGAGTCAGTTCCTTTAAATTGAGGAAAATAGTGAGAAAGGATGTTCTTAAATAGTTGTAATGGAATTTTACGCTGTATTGCAAATTCTGTTGAGCTCCAAGGTTTGTTGATTTGCTGCTTGCCTCATATATCAAGAGTGCACTTTGTTTCCCGAGGTGGTCAGGAAGAGCCTTGCAACACCTGATGGGTCACCAATTTACCTTTCAGAGCATGGAAAGCTTCTGCTCCATAAAACAGCAGCATATAACCAATAGTGTGGGAATTTCCACAGTGGACTCAGCAGCTGAATGCTGCTGGCTCATGTGAGGAGCAGAACTTGGAGAGTATCTCATCTAGTCACTCTTAAATCCAAAGAGAAAAAAAAATCATTATTTGGTTGAGTTGAACTTCTTTGTCATTGGAAAAAAACACACACATGAAAGCTAATGTTCAGTCTAGCACTGAAGGGAATGCACATTATAAACTGCAGGTTTTTAATCTGAAGTTAATGTTCCTACTTAGGCATCATTGTCCCTATAACATTTATAACAGCCGCTGTCACCATGATACTAATATCTTCCAAATGGCGTTAACGAATGATGAAGTTAATAAACTTTATCCTATTGAAGAAAGAGCTTGACCGCTTCTCATTTTTTGTTAGGTGGCATGTTTCTCATCTGCTTTTTGAGCAATGCGTGAATGAACTATGGGGAAGCTAAATCAAGAGCAAGTGCACGTTTAATTTTTAAAAGGGTGAAACCAATAGCATAGTTAATTTTCTGTGGAAGTTCTGCCTAGCACAACCTTTAGCTTCCCCTTTGGAAAATGAGCTTTAATGAGAAGAACCCCATGTGAGGTTCACTACTGAGAAGAAAGCAAGCTTAGGTGTAGATTTGGCTCTGATTTTCTTTTTGTCAGCTTACTTGCCCTGAGAAGGAAGCAGAGAGTGTGATGTTCACACAAACACTTCATTCTTTGCTTTGTCTTAGGTAGTTCATGCTTCCAATCTGCATGGCATAGTATGTTAAATGTATTCCATAATAGTGCATAATAAACACCACCTTACTCCTCTCCCAGTCTGGTGTCCCTGGACATTCAGATCACTAATTATGTATATTTAAAAATCTGTCGTTTCCTGAAGATCCAGATCTCCACTGTAAAAAAGCTTAAGAAAAGAGCTGCCCATGACTCAGCCTTTTTCTGTCTGGGATGATAAGGAGGTTTTGGTGCTGCCTCTTGCTCTGCAGTAATCAGTGTGGAGCAGAGAATTAATGGGCTCGGCAGCAGCTGTGTGTATAGGCAGTTACAGTGGTGTAGGGTGCAGCACAGGTTATAAGAGGATTCTCAACCCTGGAGAAGAAAGTGAAGAATTTGCTACTGCTGAATACTGTTTATTTTGAGATCTGTATACTTTTCACTAAAGTCCTTGAAAAATTCATTCAATAGAGGAACACAAAGCCGTGTCAGTTATGAAATTGAGTTTATACAGCAGCTAATTGAAATTCCCTGCCTATGATCCAACTTCAGGTCATGATTCACAGAATATAGTGCAGCAGAACCCCTGTGTCCCTCCTTCATGAATGGGTGTGAGTCACTGTTAATAAACAAATATTCTGCATCTGTTGCTTAGATGTGTGGATACCGAGCCTAGCTTTATTTTCTGTAACCAAGTTGGTTTTCAAAGAAAAATGTGAAACTAAATGTGTTTACTGTGTAAATGCTGGCTGGAAGTCAAAAAGTTTCTTTTTTGAAGCTTGTCTTGCAGTCTTCAGGGACTTTAGCTCAGGCTTTACTTCCTCTAATTCCAAAAGAGAAAGAGTCTGCTTTTTACTTTCCTTTTAAAGTATACCACTCACTCTTCAGGTTTTTGATTCATCATCATCTTTTCAAATTTTACTTCCTCTGTTGGATTCTTTAGTATCTTTTTGGATATGTGGCTACTTTTGACTATGTATGAATATCTATTGGATGTTTTCATACCACTAGTTCCCTGTATGATTCAGTTCTTCCAGCACAAAATGCCTTCACTGATACAGGAACGTGCATTTGTCCAGGGGCTTTTGCAATTTGAAATAACCATCAGATTTGTTTTGCCTTCCTCCCCCATCTTTTAATTAATTTTGCCTTACACTGTGGGTGTTCTCCAGTTTGCTGATAGTTAATATTGTTACATGCTACAGTGGAGACACAATTCTGATGTGTACTTGACAAGAGGATCAAAGCTTGACAAGATCCATGCTTCAAAAGCATTAATTGCATTCATATTGCTGCAGTATATGCCCCCACATGTTAAGAATATAAAAACATCATTAATACCATCATTAAAAACATCAAGATATTTACAGCCAGTGCTTTCATAAGTGTTTAGTGATTGGAGTAGTCCAGGTGGACTCTATGGGAACAGCTCGACTTTCATTATTTCTTAGTAGGTACCAGAACTTTCTCAGAGCTGGACTAATTCTGAATATCTCCTGACCTGGTGCTCGTTTGAAAGTCTTTGTCTTGGATGGGTGATTAGATTTAGGATGTTGCATTAAGGTGAAACGTGAAAACGTGTTCTTGTGGAGATAAATGGAGCAGTAGCTTACAGCCTCCCCAGCCATTTCTTGGCAGTTGGCAGTGGTTCTGCAGGCCACCCAAACACTACACTTAGCTGATCTTGCACAGTTTCCCCTGTAGGTTTAAGGTACTGTCAGTCACTAAAAGTATGAGCATCCTGAATAGTGAAGGACTTCCTAAAGGATCTGCAGGTGTGGCTTTCTGTATTGCTAAAATGTGTAAAGACTAGGCATCTAGAGCAGAGTCCTCAGCTGAAGAGTTTCTTGCACTATTTTGTCTGCAAAAGAGCTGGTAAATTGCCCTTTTCCTTTTGATTTAAAATGAAATGCTCAGAAATGTTTTGGGAATTTTCAGATTGGAATCTTTCCTGTTCCCCAGCAATTTATACACATTTACTTCCTCAGTTATTAGTTATGTCAAACTCTTAATGTTTCTTTTAAGAGTTGTAGGATAATATGTGTATGAGTCTGTTGTGTAAAGCTACATTTGTGGTAGGAGCAGGTTCATCATTGAGGCAGAGCATCAGAGACTAAAGAGTCAGGGCTGAATACTTGCTGGTAATAGCACGCAAATGATCCACTACTCTTTATAAAACTTTTAGTATGATGTGATTATCAATATTCTGAATTGAATGCTAATTGCTAATAAATTTTTCTGCATGCAGCACCCAATCTTGTTTCAAAATGTGTCCCTTACTCAGTACTGTGGGTAAAAACATACACCTGTTCTGTATTTGACCCGTGCATTCCAGCTCCAGGACACAGTGGGGTTTTTCTGTGCCGTGGAAGGATCATTTGAGATGCTTTTCCCATTCTGTACTTTTCAATAACATTGCAAAAAAAAAAAAAAGTAGGATATGTTTGAATATTATTAGTACACAATGGACATAATTGGTGAACTAATGGTTCTAACACTTTAATTGTTTCAGGTGGAAAGGATACCATAACGTTCAGTGACCCAACCTTGCCTGTTATCCAGCGATCCAGGTCACCGCTGCTGGCGTTTACTGATAAGCCACAGAGAACAGAAGTACGGAGTGAGCGCCTCGAAGGTAAGGACCGTGATGAGAACTGAGCACTCAGTTCTTACCAGATAAAAAGTAATACATTTTCATGCTGGGATAGCAGAAGGCAAAGATTCAGTGGTCACAGAGACTGAATAAATAGTCCATAAGTAAAATGGTTGGACTGTCCCAGTACAAGTAGCAAAGAAACAACTGAAGAAATGGCTGTTGAATAGGTTACATGGGACTAGGGATCAGGTCTTATACCTCAAAGAATTTTCCTGCCAGATAACTCAATGCTGTGGGAAGTTATTCATGCCATCTATGTTACAGTTAACTGCCTCCTGCTCTTTTTCCCTCAGTTAAAATGCACAGTAGGAAAGCACTCTGTGGAACTGGCTTAGCACTGTCTTGCATTATAGCTGATGTCTAGATGAAAGGCTTCCTGATTGCACCTGGTAAATTGAAACACCCGACTCGTTTTCCCAAAGAAATTGACTGCTTTTCTATACTCTTGCATGTGTTTTGTTAAAAATCTTTCCCCAATAGCAAGCTTTAACATCTCTCCAAAGACAAGCTTAACTCTGACAGTAGCAGAAGATAGTGTTTTGCTGATAATCTGGACTTTTTTTCTCCTTCGTTTTTCATAGTGGATAGGAGATGGATTGTTACGCTTGCTTATTGGCGTTTGGATAAGCTCTTTAGTGGGCAAAACGTTTTGGTATGCGCAGATCTTACTCAGCTAACCATGAAGCATTGTAAACAAGTTATTGTTAGTCCTGAAACTAAGTAGATTGTGGCTTAATTTTTACTTCATTATCCATGTCATCATCTGATAAAGTTTGACAGCCAGACTGATCCAGTTCTATAATCTTGATCAGATGATATTTTTGCCAAAAATAATAAGTGAAAGTCTAGTGAAAAGTTCTCCAGTGAGTATTAATAACTCATAAATATTCATTTCTTGCCTAGTTAATCATTGATTTTTAATTAAACCTGCAGTTACTGGAAGTATTTACTTGGTGGCATTATGCTCTTTCCTTTACGTATTTGTCCTACGTGGTGTTGGTGCTACAGTTTTGATTAAATCTGCCTGTCAAACCTCATCAGTCCCTGTTTGTGTTGCTTTGTAAAACTGCCAAACTTTAGTTCTGGACTGAAGCTTTCCATGTTGGGTGTTCTACTCCAGCTGATTATTTTTTTTTTTAACATCAGACAGATCGCTTTTTGTCTTTAATGCTGATGACCACGTGGGTTTTGGTGTTGGTTTTTTTCTTTGCCTGTTTTTTGGGGGTTTTTTTGAAAACATGCAAGCATCTGTCTATCTATCTATCTGTCATTAAAAGGAATATGAAATCTGGGGAAAAGGTTTGTACCCTGAGAAAATAGGCTGGAGTTTCCACTCCACTTGAAACCATTCACTTTCAGATCTCATCTACTAAAAACAATGAAAACCAAAACAATGATTCTGTTGAGTTTACTACATGCCACCAATGCTGGTAAAACTCTGTATGCACCATTCCTTCAAGATAATGTAAACTTAGAAGAAAGACAATCTGGAGCAGAGAGGAAAGGATCAGGACTCTCAAGTGATGGGAAGACTAGAGCAGGTGAGGATTGACAGAGTCAAAGGAAATCTTAGTAAGTGGTCAGAGCACAGGAGTGAATCGTCCCAATACTGATAGTGAAAGCAAGATGTGATTAAAACAGATTGCAAGGTGGATGAGAAATAGCTAGTGTAGGGACTGGATATAGGGCAACAAAGGGATATAGGGCAGGAGCAAAGAGCTAGGCAGGGGAATAGAAGAGTAGAACAAAGCCGTGGAGAGAAGGCTCCCCATCCCATAACTGTAACAGATCCAAGATCAATCACAGAAGTTCTGTCATTAAACAGGAATAGGTTAAGAAATTACGGTGCTGCCCTCACAAACAGCTTATGTTTTTCCTTTGCATGTGACTCGGTACACTTGATAACCTGCAGTGAGAACTCAGTCAAAACTCAGTCAAAACTCACCCCTGTGACAGTTTGAATAAACTGGGCCAACTTTTCAGTGATGTAGATGAGAACCTGTATGCTACTGGCTGTGCAGGGATGTCATAGCTTTTAGCAGTAGGTGCAGCAACCATAGCTGCTTCTGGTTTATTTTTTTTCTTCTGTAGAAGGGTTGAGGCTGCTGTCTTCCTTTCAAAGCCTGGAAAGGAAGGAATGTGTTGTCATCTGCAGGGCATGTCCTTGTGCTTGGAATCACACGTGTCCTCTGCAGTCAGCAGCCTTATGGGAGTGACACCTTTTGTGCCACTCTCCATAGGGAATGTTGAGTGTTAGGGGCTTGGTGCATATTGCGATTTCTCATCTATACCATGTACCTCCAAATATGGGGCAGCTTGGCAGCTGGGAAGAACATAGGAATGTGTTCATCCTCCTACAGGTGGAAACAGTTTGATAAGCAGAATAGCAGTGACATGTTTAGGGATCTTTAAATGCTTGGCCTGATGTTATGTCTGTCAGACGTGGCCCTTTAAGTAGTACCACTGCAATTGGTGCCTCTTTGGCCTAGAAACTGTTTTTAGGTTTTATACTAATCTTTATTGGAGCTTTCCATAGTGAATCAAATGTTGCTCTGGCTGCTGCACTGCTTATCTATAGATAAGCAGTGGGCTTTTTCAAGCTTTTTTTACCTAGTGTACCTGTTTACCCTGGTCTCATCAAGGCCTAATGTTATTGTAATTACAGTAATTGTTACCATTGTTTCAGTTGAGCTGGGTGGTAGAAGTCTGTAGGATATACTGTGCAGTTCTTGTGTGAAAATGCATGATGACATTGTACAATCATATGAATGAAAGAATGTCTTGTGCCACCACATTTCACTTTATCCAATGCACAGGATGGATAGTGTTGTGAGATAGATTGTGCTTGAGCATCACAGCTGGTAATGAACAGCTATTCAGGTTTTTACCTCTTCATTGTTGAATGCATTGTTCCTGCCCTATTGCCTGTGTGCTATTTCAAGCATTCCCTGAAGACAAAAGTACTGTTTTTCTATGAACTCTTCTGTGGTGATACAATGCTTTGAAACACTTCAGAAAATTGCAGCAAGGTGGTGGGATGGTGTTATCCCACTGAAGAGGGAGGAAACTAAGGCACACAAAGAATATAGAGTCCTTACTAATTTTGAGTCCCAATTCGAGGTACTTAAGTTTTTTGGCTCTTTTTGAAGCATGTTGAGTATTGTGTTGAGATTTACAATGTGAGCAGAGCAGTACTGCACATCAAGCTCCTAAGTTTCCAGCTGAGTGTTCAGATAATGAGGATTAGATCCAGTGAGTGATCACCTTTTGAAAGTTAATTTATCTCTGCCTTTTCCACAGCTGTAAATTCCAGCTCTTCAGAGTAGCATTCCTAGCATCCTTAGTGGTAGTAAGTGTCTGTTCCCTTCATGCCAACCCTCCTTGTGAGAGCAGGCTCCTGTGCTGCCCTGCAGCCCGGCTGCCCTGTGCTTGCCGAGACAGGCTTCCTGGCGGGGAAGTAAACGCTCATGTACTGAGACGTCATGCATCTGCATGACAAGAGCCATTTTAAGCTGTCAGTGCAGCCAGGCTGCTGGCATTTCCTAATTTTTCTTACTTGACTTCGCAAGCTTATTTTCAATGAGGCTTTTTGTCCTTAACCGAGATGAGGACAAATTCTCCTCTCTCACAAAGCTGTTTGTTTACACATTGCTGTTTTCTCTATTCCAACATTTTGTTCAGTGTTAGCCTTTTTGTATAATGGTATATTTAAAAATCTTCCACTGCTGCTTTGTTTCATGCTGTTACCTAAATTAGAATAATCTTTTATGTTCGGAGAAATGTTGCAGGACCAATAATGAAACTTCATTATTGGATGAAAGCCTGCAAAAAGCTCCAAATAAATGGAGCTTGCTTTAACCCCTGAATGTGGTAGTCATGTGGGGATTGCTTGTGCCAAACATTTCTGTAGCTGTGTGCCTTGCTTAGAGTTGATACTCCTTTGAAAAGTTTGCCCCACTCTGCTGTCCCACAGTATGTTATCGACTGTGAGTTGTTGGTGTGAGGGAAAGACAGGCTCCAGAGTAGGGCCAGATCCAGCAATAATGTGTTGGTCATCTAAGAAATGTGCCTGGGATGAAGTAGGGAATCACCCTTAGAAATTCCTAACTGAGGTAAACACCTCTGTGGTCTGGCACTGGTGGTGATGGTCTGCAGGTCAGACATAAAATAAATATCTGAGGCTGACTGGAGCATCTCACTGTTCCATTTCTCTTTCAGCAGACCAGAAGGGAGAACGTGATGAAACTTGTGCTGTTGCAGGCGAGTCCCTGGCTCCAGAAGGAACAAACTTAAGTAACAAAAACCAAAATAAACATTTTTATCCTTCATTACCTCAGCTACCTTCTGAGGAAGAAGAAATAAACAAGCTCGAAAGTCAGATAATTAAACTGACAGAGCAGGCAGTTGCAGAACTGGAAGGGAAAAGAGCGGGCGCTTCTGCAGGGAAGCAGAACACGGTGGTTGGAGCAGAGCTTAATGGTTCATCTGAGGGAGAGTCCCTCCTTTCCAGCCCTGACCCATCCGATCCCACAGACCCCTCAGAGAACGAACAGACAGCTGAAGCCGAGGCCCTGAAAGACAGTGAGGAAACCTCAGAGAGTGATTGTGAAATTGCAAATGAAGGAGGGGATGGAAACAGCAGCCCCATGGATGCAGTGCGTCCTGGGGACCCTGGGGGGCACCGAGGGCTCGCTGGGACAGCTGCACGCACAAATAACAGCCCTGAGGAGCTCTCTGCCTCTGAAAACAAGAAAGCATCTGATCCTGCTGAAAACTGTGACTATTTGGATAACAGTTTGGCTTGAGGTATGAAATCCAGGCCCTCAAGCATCGTTCTGTAATCCTTTTGCAGTCTGTGCTGCTGCTGCAAACATGACCCGTGAAACAGCATGCCCTGGGCTTGATTTTTGTATTGAACTGTTAGTATTTGTCTAATAAGGTGTTTTTCTGTTAGTTTTGGCTATAGTGTGCCAAAAATGTAAATTACCTAAGGGAGAGAATTAGCGATGAGGTTTCATCATGTTGGTAATGATTTTAAGTTTCTACGTAGATTGATGTAATTTACCTTAGTGCAGCAAAGAGACCGATGATAATGATTTATCGTGTTATTAGTAACGTGTATGGTCCTAGTGCTGGTCTGTATTTTAATGGTTAGAAGTGTCTTCCAGGAATGAAAAATTTGGAGTGATGAATTGAGAAGCATCTTAAGGCTGCGAGCTTTTCTTTGCTTCACAGACCCCGTTCTATTTCTCTTTACATATAGTGACTGTAACGTATGTCCTTAGAATAAAGAAACTCTTCCCCTATAGGGAGTTTCTGAAAACTGTCCCTGCATGTGTATATAGTTCTCTCATTATAAACCTTTATATCTTCTCAACTGTACAAAATTTTTCCTTCCCTCTCCCAGCTCATCTCATGAAAATGCAGGGAGTTATTTCACCAGATACTGAGAACCCAATTTAATGAAGCTCTGAAGGAAACATCGTCAGAAAAGCCAGAAGTGTCTCTGTGAGGAGCGGCTGTTGCACAACCAGGAGAACAGCAAGAGGAGAAGCGGTGATGCGCCGTCCACCTACTTGGCTCTCTGTTACAGGCATTGCATTCCTCAACTTACAGGAGGTGGAACAGCCCTCGGGCTGAGTAACGGGTGGTGGAGTTCAGCACACTCCATCTGTGCCCTCCTTTTTAAAGGAATCTGTGTCCTTCTCCTATTTTCTTATGTTTTGGAATTAGGAGATAGCTCTTCCTTTCCTCCTCATTTCACCAGTCCTGGGGTGTGGTAAGAGGTTTATTTGCCATGTTGCTGCTGTCTCAAACTTCTTCCCTTGTGTAAGTTATAGGAAAACGTTCCTATAATTGGAGAAAAAGGAGGCTGCTGTGTCATTCCCTAGCTCTCTCCTGATGCTGGAGCTGTGCCAGTCTGCTCCTAGGAAGGCAGCAACAAGGGAATGCTTAACGTTGAAGTTAGCAGCTGTTGGAGAAGGGGAGGCACGTCCTTCCTCTCCTGTTTGTAGCATAAGGAATAGTCTCTGCAGCTGTGGAGCTTCTATGGGCCAGCAGCCGTCAAGGCAATTTTTCTGCTGGCTTGGGACCTAATTGTCTGTAAATGTTCATTTCTCACTCCTGGAACTTGAAACCAATCAGAGAGAATTAAACCAAATTTAATAAAATACTACTAATAAAAAGGAAAATCCCTCCCAGATTGAGTCCTTCTTTGACAAATAACTGCCAGCTGCAAATTTTTACAGCCCACTTGTCAGCTCCTGAATAAACAGAGTTTATATTAGCAATACTGACAAACTCTTCTGTGTATGGAAGATGAGCTAGCAGGTGCTGCCATAATCAAGGTGTCAGAGTCCATGAACAGTTTGTATTCAGCAGAAGAAAGGCTGTATGTAAATTATTACATAAAGATAAGGAATTATGGTGGGAAGGTGAAAAATGTGGCTTGTCTCTGTTCTCATGTGTTTTCCCTAGCAGGTGCATTCATGTAACCCTTTCAGTGTCTGTCTGCAGGCAATAAAGCCCTGCTCACAGTGATCCTCAAACACGTTTCCTTTCTCTTTAAAGGTAATTTGGCATTGCAGCATTTCACTGATTCTAAGCAGCAGCCCTTAGGAGAAAAAACATCTGTATATTTAAGCGTATTAGGGACATGAAGCAGTAAAAGTTAATTTAAGTTCTTCATCACCTGGAAAAATCAAGAAGGGTTTAAGTATTTGAAAGATTGTTACACTGTTCCCATTAATTGTAACCGACTGCATTATTGACTCATTTATATGACAGTACTGACAAGTCAGAGAGAAATAGCTGCAGAAACTGAAATCTCTGGGAAAACGTGGCAGGATTTTTTCCTTTAATGCTGAAATGTCACACGAAGTAGCGTTTTACTCAAGATGTGTTCCTTTCCATCTTTCACAGACTAATCCTGTGCAGAGCTAAATATCAATGCAGTCAGAGCTGAGGCAAGCGAGTTAGAAGGTCAAGATCTCACGTAGCTGAGCTCAGAAATGTTGAGGGTGTTATATTTCCCTGACCCACAGCTGTGTGAGTTAGCAATTGGCTCCTGATCCCTTAACAGCCAGTTCATGCTTGTTAATTAATGAAGAGCTTGGTGCAAAAATTTGAGCAGGTAGGAGTGGTGCTGCCCTGACAGGTTTGGGGTGCTTCATTCGCCGCTTCATTTGAGTGTATTTCTTCTGTGAGAACATAAGTGATGTACCACTTAACAATTAGGGCATCTTGGTAATTATCCTCACACCGTTCTCCCTCTCAGATGCCATTTTTGTACCTTTGCAATTGTTACATTCCAGTGAGATATCTAGATCTCTGGAAACCTTGTTTTTAGTGCTCCATCACTGCTGCAGTGCCATCCCTCTCCTTTCTGCCCTAGCAAATGTGTATTCTAGCTGCGTTTTTAGCCTTCTCCCAGGAACACAAGACTTCAAAGCCAGGAGACTTGTAAAAGTGAGACATCCTTGCTGCCCTATGTGATAACTAATTGAATATTCCTGTCAGTATCTTCCTTGGCTATTGCTTTAATTGATATCGTTGTGCTATTGGAACGATGATTCTTTTTTTCTTTTCCCCAGTAAATTAATTAGTGTTTTGGTGCGGGATCAATACTACTTTAGGGGGGTTTTGGGAGGTGGGGTGGTAGTGTTTGGTTTGGGGGATTTTTTTAGACTTGTCTTCCCTTTTTCTAGGGCTTTAGAAATAGAGAAACTGCATCCACACATCTAAGGCTTTTTGGTGCTGGGCTCAGGGGAAGCAAACTGGGAAGGGAACATGGTGGTGCGGGTACGGAGAGGACACGCTTCACAAACTGGTTTTGAAGTGGTTGCCTCGCCTGAAAATGAATTCATGCGTTATTTGTGAGAAGGATTGGATTTGAAAGTATGATACTGTGGTTACTTGAAAAACAATGTTCACTGAATTTGTAAAATAAATGTGTGAAAATGACAGATTAAGAAGAATCTTTTAGGATGCTGCTTCTTTTCTAAGTGAGACTATTTTTAAGCATATGGGAATTTGTATAATAAAGACAGTGGAATTTCTTTAATCCATATGAGCTCAGGAATGTATTTCAAAATCTTAACTGAGATTAAGTTGAAAGTCTGCTACACTTCTAAAAGATAGGATTTTGTTTACCAGCTTCTGTTTTGTGGTTTTACTTTGTAAATTATGCAGTTTAATTTATTTGCAAACCTCTCTTTTGTTGCTGTGCGGATTAACTGCACACCGTGGTTCAACTGCGTTAATACATTTTGTCATCTTTAATAAAAACGTTCCCTGATACGCTTGTTCTACCTGCCTGCTTCCTTTTCTCAGTATCAGATGAACGATAGTCAGAAGGTAGTGTTTTAGTCTTTGCAGTGTTAAATTAAAAAAGTAAAGCTTTATTGAGGGAGAGCTTTAAGTCTGAAAATTATCTGACTTCAATCATTTCACTGTAACTTCTCCTAGTCTAAATTGAATGATATATTTCTTGCATTTTTGTATGAAGAAACACTGAGTGTTTTGTGGCTTTGGAAAGAAAACTTATCTCTGATTTGCCAACCTTATCATCACTGTCTAAGCAGCGTTAAAACTTTTGTGTACAACTTAGTTACTAATAGGCACAAACTAGAGGCTTTAGGGATTTTTTGCTGAGGAGTGATGGTAAAGGAATATTTCAAGTCTTCTTTCGGATATAAACTATGTGACTTAGCCATGTGGACAATTTCAAATATGAATACAAAAGAAGCTTGTTTGGTACAGGAGCTGTCAAATACATGTCTCAGAATAAAACCTGAAAGTACAAGTAGAATAGCGTAATGGATCTAAAGTTTAGAACAGAAGTGTCTGTACTTTCCCTTATTTTTAGGGGAAGTCCGTTCTCCAGGTCTTGCAACACAACACCCAACGCTGTTGAAAGCATAGAATTCTTTTTGCCTTTCAGATTTGCAGCCAAATACAAGATACCATCTAAAGAGAGGCAATTCCTTACTTATATCAACTTTTTTTCCTTTGGTATCTTAACTTGCTGTCCCTTAAGAGCCCCTTACAGCCGCACAGACCCGTTACAGACTACCACACTCTCTGTTCATGCTCTTACTGACATGCATTCAGCTCCCAAACTGCACAAAAGGGAATCTTTTTATCTTCAAGAAAATACATCACAATGTTGAGTCGATGCTGTTTTTATTGCTGGGCTTACAGAAAGGAGGCTCTACAAAGTGATAATGCATTTCTTAGAGGAGCAAGCAAATGGAAATAGGAACCCTTTGGCCATCTGTCTTGGCAGCTGCTGGCACAGCCCAAGGTGCTTTGTGCAGCCCAGGCTGGAGCCGTATGCTTGATCTTCCTTCGAGCCTGGTTCTATGTTCTCTTATTGAGCCCTCTCTTCTTCTTTTCTGTAACCTCAGAGAGTTTCTCTTCCCACAAGTTCTTGTTGCACACCCCAATCACGCAGCACGCCAGACGTTTCCCAGCGTTGCCATTTTCCAAACTGGCCTTATTGTTGCCCTTGCCCATGTCATCTTCCTGCTCATGGATCACAACGGATCTGCCCACGATAGAATACGGACCAAAGAGAGTGGCAAAGAGATTTGGTTTGTATTTTCTGATTTTGCCTTCTTTGGGGAGGAAGTTGCCAAAGTCCCCTGGGTGACGAGGGTGATTCACACGGAAGGGGTTGTAGTGTCCTGCCGTGGAATCGCAGCCGTTGCTGAGATCCCCGAGCTCATGGATGTGGATGGCTCTACCGGACTGAGTGCTATCCAACGGAAAGCCATCCAAGTAAAAAATGGCTTCTAATCTTCCATGTGGGTAATGCTGTCTGAATAAGACTTGTCCAGTCAGTTGGGGCTTGTCGGCATCTATTTTGGAGCTGGGCTTCATTTCACAAGCTGCGTAAATCACCCCGTCAGTTTCATTACCAGGAATTAGGGGATAGAGCAAATGCTGCCAGAGGTCGTTCACTTGCTTCTGCATGTCATGAAGTGACTCTTGGCTCGGGTCAGTTTCTTTGTCTGTCGTGACACCAGAGGCAGACAGGGCAAGCCCTGTGACCAGAGAAAGAAGCAGAAGCATCTTGGCACTTCAGAGCCTGCAAAACGCACAAGAAACCACAGAGAATGAAGGGCTTTTTGCAGCGGTGTGGCTAGAGAGCGGGGCAGGCAGCCTGTGGCAGCGCTGAGCAAAACAGCTGGCGCAGGGTCCCGGCGGGCTGCTGCTTGCTCAGTCTGTCTGATGTGATGAATTGAAACCAAATCAGAATGCACACGCATATTTAAGCACATATAACTGACACCCATGACTAAAAGAAATACTAGTGAATTTATATTTTGCTCTAGATCTTGATGTTAAAAACCGCCTCTTTTCCCCTGCAGGAAGCAAGCCAAAGTGGTGCTTAATCTATTTTTGAGTTGTACTGCGACTTTTCCCCTACTACAAATTCCAGCAAGACAGTTTGCCAGGAGGCTTTTTTTTTTTGGTCCATCTACATTACAAACAAAAAGTAAGTCCAACAAGTTAAGTAAAAAATCCAACTAGTTGATTACCTTGTAGAGTGGCTGCGGAACTCTCAGTAGTAGCTCTTTGCCTCTGCTCCCCTAAACCGAGTTGTGATCAGACAGAAAGCCAGAGCTCTTTGAAGTTGATGCTTATGGGAACTGCGTGTTTGTGTGAAAGTTAGGTAATGCAGGCTCAGGGGAGGCGGCACCGGGAGAACGTGGGAGGGGAGGAAGGGAGGGAGGGGGGAAAGGGGGAAAGGTTTTTGGCATTTTCACTTTGGTCAGGGTGAACACTTTGTCCTTCCTCGGTTAGTTTGTTACTCTGGCTCTGAGTCCTCACATTCCAAAAAAGAAAGGAAAAGAGAAAAGTTATCAAGCTTTTAAATTAATCTTCCCTTTGATGACTTCGTGTGCTTATCTGAAACAAGCGACCTTCAACATGCAGTGAGGATAGAGGAAGGAGCTTTATTAAGGCACAGTTGGGCAGTTTGCTCACTTACGTGCTGGTTGTCATGGAGCTGGTTTGCATTCTTAGCTCTTCATTAGCCAAAATTGAAAGTGGTGCTTGAGTAACATGAACTGATCCACATGGATGTCTATCAAACTTCCCAAAGGGCACCATTCAAACTGTCAGGTGTTGAGGTACACTTCAGTGATGCTTCTCTCCACACTTTTTTTAGGGCTGCTTTCTGTGACTTTATTTGCCAACTTCTTTGCTCCACTGCAGTAATCTTTTGCCTTTTTTCTTTTCTCTTTTTTTTTTTTTTTTTTTTTTTTTTTGGAGACATCAATGATTTCTTCCAGTGAGCAGTACTGAGGCAGTACTGAGGCAGGGCAACATCCAACTGAGGCACAGAGGAATTGTTTCCCAGAAGCTGGCTGGAGCACGGAGACTCCACATGTGCTTCATCATCCTATGAAATGCTCTTCTCTTGAGGGCATTGCCCTGCCTGCAGTGCTTCCCACTGTTGTAGCTGAAATGTGGATTCAGCCATCACAAGTGCAATTTAGCAGGCTGAGATTTCTCAGAGAGCTAAGAGTTGCTCTCACTACTCAGGAACAATTCTCAATGCAAGAAAATCACAAAGAAAACCCTTTTTTCCCAGTTCATGTCTCCTGCCAGCTGGGTAAGGAATGGGACTGTCAGCTTCTGGAATGGTAAAATTGCGTGTGTTAATCTTACTGCTATCATAATCTACATCAGATTTGAGATACTCGGTTATCTGAGAGCTGATTTTGTTTTTCTTTGTGTGTGAGGGAGAGCAGAGCTAAAGGAGTGTCCACTACTTGGATCGTTAGCCAGGGACTGGAAACAGGCTGTTAACTTCTGCTTGGGATATTGGGATATCAAACGTGTTACTTTAGCCCTGGGCTGCAGTTCCTAATCTATGAATTAGGACAACTAATATTTCTTCTCTTCAGGACATTTATGAGATGTCCACATTACTGTGCTGATGGGAACTGTGCATAGTTCAGTGCAAGCTGAACTCTTAGGGTGAGAGCCAGGACTTCACATCATCTCAAGCCTGACGCCACCTCCTTTGCAGCCTTTTCCCGAGTTCATTCCCTGGCAGCCTCTGAGCTGGGGAAATCCATACTTGCAACATGGTCGTACTCTGGAATTGCTCAGGTTAAAAGCATTTGAAAGAAGTAAAATGTTTTATCACGTTCTATAAATATATTAAAAAAATACTCTTAACAACTAACTAAATGCAAAAGGAGATGGTTGGAGATGGTGAAATGCAAGAAGCAACTGTCCAGTCTAAGTACTTTTTGAAAAACTGTTTCCTGGCATCATAAACCATTTTTTAAGGGGACATGATGAATGGAAGGAAGAAAGAAGCATCGTTCATGGTTTACTCCTTGAGTCTCAAGGTAATGGACTGCAGTTGAATTTAACACTTCTGCAAAGAAATTTCCAAGCCATCAGCCAGTGCTCCAAGAAAAGAATTTTCAAGCTTTAGTTGAATTATAAGGTATTTTGAAATAGGAACTAGGGTCAGAATTTTAGCTGTTTTAAATACAACGATGCTGCTGACTTCAGTGGCATTTGTGCTGTTTCACATCAGCTGGAATTCTGTCCCTGAAAAGCCCAAGGTACTTGCTGCAAAGCTCTTTTTTGATGTATTGCACATGTGGGAACGAAGCAGAAATGCAAAAGGGTGTAAAGGAGATGATCAAAGGGACAGAAAGGACAGCAGCAAAGCTAAATGATGTATTTGTAGTGCTCTGCACTTCAGAGAATGAAAAAGAAGTACTGGCTGTGGGCTGCTGTCAGAAAGATGTATTTTAAAAAGGAGAAGGGCTGATAACTACAAGAAATGCAATTGCCAGGGTGATTTGGCATTCAGTCTGGGTCTGAAAGATGGAAGTCCCCAAGTACTAACCAGGTGAATCATTAAAGTCTGTTGTTACCCATTGCCCGTGTTTTAGTTTTCTGGCTAAAAAGAAGTGCTGAATAATGGGCTAACAGCGGTTAATGAGAGGAATGCCTGCAGTGACCTGATCATGCACTTGTGCTATAATCCCTATTTTAAAAATGGGCCTCTGCTTTTGTCCCAGTTGTATAGGAGCTGTTGTATCCTGAATTTCATGTGGCGGCCTCGAGTCTCCTGGGCTGTATGAGACAGAGCCATCAATACAACTCCTGCAAGGCTCTCTAAAAAGTCTGGGAAAACCACACTTGGCTCTACTTGTGGGCTTTGCAACAGACTTTGTGCACAACTCTTCTCACCAGTTCTGAATCCATGCTATGACCTTCAGGGCTACTTGGTTGGTGGGTTTGTTTTGTGGTGACATCATCCCATTGCATCACTCTGCTGCTCAACTTAACGTGCTTTGATTTGTCCAGCATGAATGATGAGGAAATGCCACATAGGAGAGTATCCTTGTGTAGGAACCAGTAGCTTAGCTTTGCACCCCCAGCAGCTGGATCTGCTGTCGGTGATTTTATGGTGGAATAATTCTCCACATAAATGACACCCAGAGAAGGCAGGTTTTATGTCTTCTGCAGTGGGTGATGGGGCTGACTGCTTTTCTCCACGGATGGCTGAGGCTGGAGCCACTAAAAGATGGGGAGATGTTTGTAGTTTGAAGGAAGCAGAATCGAGACCTTTGGGAATGTGATCTCCTGCCATTTCTGAGCTATGATGCCTGCCTGGGAGCCACTGACACGGCTGAGTCATTAGGCAGCAGCAGGGGCACGCAGCATTTGTTGTTTTGTGGGACCTGCCTTCTTGCTGTACAGAGACTGCAGGGCATGCGGCCTTCCCCATGCTGGGCTTGTGCCGGTGCCGTTGGTACTGCTGGGGCACAGCCCCAGCCTCGTGGGGCCCAGCGGGTGAGGCTTGCCCTGCCAAGGCTCATCCATACAGCTATGAGCAATGCTGCCCAGTCAGGCTGCATTTGGAATGGAGAAACATCATTGGAGTGCTGGCAAAGGTGCAAAGGCCTTGGCTGCTTCCTGCCAGAGGCAGTGTCCAACGCAGGCTGTGTGTGTGCAGTGGAGGCTGCGTGCAGTGGGAGAGGGGCACCACAAGCAGCACCTCCTCCAGCCACAGGCACGGTGCAGGGCTCCTCTGCCACTCCCTAGGAGGAGAAACAAAAAGAAAACGACAACAAAAAATCTTGCTGTAGCTAATGGAAAATCTGTCACTGGTCTGGGCTCTTCCTGTTTATCTCTGTTCCTTGACTTGGCGTTTCTGTTTAAAGAAATAACAATATTTAGTGCCTGAGATAAGCATCCATTTATAATATTCTTTTCAAAGAGCTATCTGTATTTCCAACTTTTCAGGGCATTACCCGTGAAAAAAATCAAGTTAAATAAATATACAAAAGGGAAACAGTGCTGTTCTCTCTGGGGAATAATTTCTCTTGAAAATAGAAGATCAGGCAACTGTCAAACTACTCCACATCAGCCATTTTGAAAAATTCTTGAAAGTCTTCCACTTTAATAGCTTGAGAAGAAATCATTTTGTGAGAGTGAGGGAGAAATGAACTGTAAGCAAGCTTTTTGAAAAAGCTGCATTCAGAAACTCATTCTAGGTCTGTCAGCCTAATTTAACAGAATTTCATCTTTGCATGTGGATATAAAATATAAATATGTAACATAAAAAGTAGAGATGGAACCCAGCTATTAGATAATTTAGGTTATTATTTGTGTTTGCATTGATTCCGTTATCCTTTATTAAATGTTTACCTTTTCTGCAGTGTAGCATTTATCTGAAGAGGGGCTTGCTGTGTGAGAGTAGACAAGAAACAAACACAAGACTTTCTCCCAGTTCTGTGTCCAATGACCATAAATAGAAATATCTTGATTTTATTTTTATTCCAAAGTGTGCATTGCACACCTTGTGCATATTGGCACAACTTCAACACTCTTTGAGGCTTCAAGTCATAGCTCAGGAGCTGCAGGGAGGTTGGGCCATTAGGTCAGGTGTATATGAGCAGCAGTTACCTACAAAAAGCTAAGTACAAAATGATCTCTCTCATTATGAAACTTAATAGCAGGTATGTCAGAAGTCTAATAGTTATCATGGATAAACTGACCATGCTTTTCAGATATTTCTGTCCTTGTAGTGTACTACTGTCATGGTTTTGTGTGGAGCTGCTTTTTTGTGTGGTAATAGTGGGAGGTGCTGGTCTCAGTAAGCAGTTCCTGAAACAACCCCTGGCTCTGACGTGGACCCACCTCTAGCCCGGCTGGGCCAATCTGGCGCCTCTGTGATCACAGAACGGGACTTTGAAGTGCTTGGGAGGAGGTGGAGGGCTGGTACAAGATGGAGGGGGCCTTGCAGACTCCACAGTCAGAGGAGGAGTAAGGAAGGAATAGTGCCAGACCAGAGACCCCCTTGCAGCCTGCAGTGAGAACACAGGCTGTGCCCC
>WBNH01006850.1:61252-94483 GCA_013401255.1 Urocolius indicus | reverse complement strand
ATGGGCCGAAACCACGACAATGGGGAGTAGATTTGAGAAAACTCGTTTAGATGTGAGATACATAGGCCCTGATAGCTGGATGAAGAAAGAGTGCTCTTAAGTTTGATTTATATTACATGAGCTCTTTTGAAATATTTCTAGTGCTTCGGGCCTGGTTTCCTAAGCGTGCAAACATGCACATTTCTGCGTGGGAACCTTGCTTGCTTGTTTAGTTTCCTCATTCGCTTATTTTTCTCCAATTTCTTTTACCATCCACACTCGTTTTCTATTGCTGTATGGCCAAGGTGCTCCATTCTCCTAAGTCTATCGAGTTGCACAGTCTTCCTGCAATCTTTTCACAGAACTCACATTTGAAAAATGAATATAGGGCAGAGGAGCATCTTAAGGGGAAAAAAAACAAAACAAAACAAAAAAAAAGTGGAGAGGGTGGAAGCTTCCTTAAAATCTTTCTTTTGATAGAAAGCAAACAAATAAGAAGCCAAAGCATTGGAATTATCTCCATAATGGGAGTCAAATGTGGCTGGGCAGGTTAGCTGTCTCCTTTGAATGCTTCTTCTCACTTTTTAACAGCTTGAAAGTGGATTCTGGCTTTTAGCCAGAAACCTATGTTAGAAGTGATTGTTTAAAAGCAATGTGCAGGAAGAACTTGCAATAGATTAGGTACTGGGAAAAATAAGTGACTGAGTGCAGCTTTGAAAAGCTCCACTTTGAAAATAAGTGAAGGCAAAGGAGAGGAAGAACCAAAAAAGATAAAAAGCAAATTTTTCTTGCTGCCTTCTGTTAATATCTGAAGTTTTATCATGTTTTAAGAGGTCCTTTCTGACATGTCAGTATCTGTGTTCAATCATTACTTGTCAACAGTTTTCTTTAATATGAATAAATACACCCTAATTGGCTACAATATAAGGCTTTTAACTACAGATGTAGAATTGTTTTATTTGATAAGACTGTCGGAAAAAGACATGACATGGACAAGGGGTTTAAGAATCTGAAATCTAAATTTATTCACCTGATTATTTAACCATGATTAAGGTATTTTTACTTAGTCTCAATCTCTTTACAGTTTTGGTGTATGCAGCACTAGCCAAAGATGCATTTATACTGTATTTTTTATTGCTGGTATTTTGACAATACGTTGCTTCTGTTTGCATATGATTCCCTCAGAGAATCTTATCTTTGCAAGTGGATTATTTTGCTCTGCTGCTGAGATGTTTTTACATGTAGCAGAGTTCCAAACACAGTAGAAATCAACTGACACTCATGCTTGAGGGAAGAGACTCCTTGATGTATTTTATTCCTTGATATAATTTTCCTGGAATGATACGAATTCTATATAAAAAGTTTCCATTCTGAAGTGCTTTAGTCTGCTTTAAAGCATCTAAGTAGTCTTATTCATAGCGTTATGGTCAAGACTTTCCTTAAAAATTATTCTGTTGTGGTTTTTTTTTTTTTTTTTTGTGATTGCAATGTAGAAATAAAATGATCTCTTATTAGCCAGTAAATAATAATAATGGAATTATTACTTCCACTTTAGATAGCAAGAGTATATGTAATGGTTCTTAGAAATTGATTACTGTGTCTGTACTGCAGCTTTAAGAAAAAAAAAAGTCACTTTCATCTAAAGGATTTAGATGATTTTCCCTTTTTTAAAAACAAGGGGAAAATGTATTAAAAAACATTGCTATTCTTGTGCTTAAGAAAGTGACCAGGTCCTCAAAATATAAGTGTATAGATTTCTGGCTAATCTTACGGCATGTAAGTCCCAAGATATGGTTTGAAATCCTAGTCTGGAAGTAATCATAACGGAGAAGAACCTTATTATTGAGAACTTCAGCCACTTATCCTCTGAATAACACTTTTGCTGTCTCTCACATTAAAAGAATTAGTCTAGCTCAATGAAATTACTAGGTGAAGACTCAAAGCAAGCAAAGGGATAGAGGCACTTTTTTTCAGAGTGTAGGTCTGGAAGTCATTGTCACAGATTCCTTTGGCTGTCAAGAGTTTGCATGGATTTGAAAAATGGTTAGATGCATTCATGGAAAAAAGTCCTGCAAAATGCAGGGAGCATGGGGATGAAGACATTCTTGTCTTGATTCCTGAGGGAGCCTACATCTTCATCAGCAAACTGATAACAGGGAACGTGCAGTTGATTTACAGGGTTCCAGATGGTACAGTGCTCTTTTGGATAGTTGGATGCTCTGCCAGTGGCAGATATCTCCAAATGTAGCTCATAAAATGGAGTGAGTAAACAGATGTCAGACCCTAAGTTCAGTGTACAATTATGTCTGTATGATAAATAATCCTGAGAGTGTCACTATGCTAGACTGGGAAGCGACAGCTGTAGCTCAAGAGTGCTCACTGAGAGGTCTCTGAAATCAATGTGTGGTGTTAGGCAACAAAGCCAACAAAATACTGCCCATAATCGTAAAAACTGTCCATAATCAAGGAGAATGAGCATGAGGTAGAGGGTGCCATATTTTCCCCAGTAATACACCAGGGTGTGAGCACTATGTGCAGTCCTGGTCTCTGCACCTAAGGAAGGCTGTAGCAGATTTAGAAAGAGAAAATGTTTATCATAATTATTGTAATTATTTTCCAGATTAGGCTTGGGGCTAAAAATTGCAAGAAACAGACTCAGCCCTGAAAAGTTTATGATGAAATAAGCAAGAAGAGGTACAAATAAAAAGGGAAGGAACTCAGCGTAGATATTGTATGATTCTTAAGCTATTTGTCATTTGTGGACTGGATCATGTGTCCTCAAAACGCATCCAAAGCTTTCATTGTGCAAAGATTCCTTGCAGAAGTCATTTTTTATGCACATTAATATACGAATGTCAATGGCATGTGCATAAATTATGCAAATACTTGGAATAAAGAATGAGAACAGAAATCACTATCCACTGATGACTGTAGACTTTACAAGTATATATTGGGCTGCTAAAGCCTCTGGTATCAAGTACAAAGAGAATATTTGCAAACTAAGCCCCTGAGTGAGACAGGAATAAACCATACCTTGCAAAAGAAAAAGTCTGAGGAGCTGATGGTTTTTCTTCCAGAGTGTGATGACATTCCCCCCTTTGCTAGGACATCGATTCTTCTCTTGAAAACATCCCCTTTCACGACTCTGAATCACACAAAATTTACAACACTCAGATCCACTCTAGAATTAAGATCTCCTCCTTTTAATTTAGTTTGTCTTCTAAGGGGTTTCTGTAAACTAATAACTTCTATTCCACACCAGCTTCCCAGGTCTTCCTTATGCTGTGTTTGGAAGTAGGTGAGCAGTGATGATTTTTATTACCATAGAGTAGAAGTATACCCCAAAGACAAATGAAGTAGCTAACATCGTAATCATAATTCAAGCGCTTAATTGTTGGTTGTTAGACACTTTGGAGTGATAACTCCATTAGAAAAGTAAAATGAAATTGTTAGTTTTGCCACTTTTGTTTTAGATACTACTCTTTTTCTACTGCACTAATCTGAATTTTAAGAAAATCACTTCCAAGTGTCTTGGGAATCATTTACAATTTTGTAAGGCTCTGGTTTTGCCTAGGAGAAAACAAACATAGCTTTCAAATAAACATAAAAATACCAGCTGTTTTTCCCCCAGAATTTTTATTTCCATAATACTTGCCTTCGGAGATAATTTTACAAGAAGAAACCTATAATATGTGGAAATATTTAAGAATAGGCTTACAGTAATATGATTACTGTAAATACAAAGACTGGCTTTTATGCCTCCATATTTGCCCCAGGGACCTGATGTGTTGGGAAAAAAAGAAGATGAAAGAGATCCAGCCCAGCTTCTCAGTGCTAGCTTGGCCATCTTGGTGGCCACTGCCTGGAAGCCAATTTAGTCTGTGTCAGGACAGAGTTTTCTGGGCTATTAATGTAAGAAAAGGCCTGATCTGGTTTCTTACTTCTCCAAGAGTATCTTTGCTGGAGCTTGATGTCTACTCCTGTGAAAGGAGCTTTAGTAATGTTGGTTAGTGCTTGCATCCTCATGTGCTTTTGACTTAGTGGCAGGACATTTCAATAGCTCAGCTGCTGACTGGGAATTTGGCTTGTGAGCTTGCATTGGTGTCATGATCTCCTTTTGGGTTGAATAATTTGGCGGAGGTTAAAACCCCTTGCTTTCCAACAGACGTCAGATAATTCTGGGTGACTGGAGGCAGCTGGGCTTAATTCTCGAGTGATGTTTAATTAAACAGGTTATCGTGACCAGGTTTTATGTATTCTCTGGAACAAAATTGAGACTTAAAATGGAGTCAAGTGCCAAACCACTTTATTTGGCCCACAACAAGTATAGAACAAACAGAAAAGAGAGAAAGAGAGGAAAGTGTGAGAAAGAGGGAGAGAAAGTTACGAAAGCTTCCATCACAGTCTGCAGCATCCTGTCAGTCCAATGTTTCCTCAAGTCTGGTGGGGGAGTATTCCATCCCATCCCTGCTGATCCCACCTTTTATAGCACTGCCTCATTGCATAGTCAGTAAGTTCCTGGAACTATTTTGCATGCCCATGCCTCTCACTTGGCAGCGGGGTGCATGCCCAGTACTGTCACTAAGGGGTCTTCAAAAGTTCTAGAGGGTCTAAGTCTGCCCTCATCTTCCCTCTGGATCTTGTTGTACTCAGCCTTCAGTCGACCCTAGGGCCAGGCTCATGCACAGAGGACTAGAGCTCTGTGCTCCAAGATAGCAGGAAGGATAAAACTCTGCTCTTGATGGGTAAAAAAAACTTCCTAGTTGCCATGGTGATGAGGTTGCAGTGTTAAACTGTCCTGCCAGCAATGCTGAGGCATATTTCTAGTCCCTTACAGCTGGCTACAAACAGCAGTCTCTAAATGAGCCTTCACTTCTTTTGAAGGTGTACTTGTATCCTTCTGACTCAGATGCAGTTACATCTTCTAGCCTAAACAGCCCAGCCTATGAAATTGTGGTTGATGGCTCTATATGCAAACCAAATCAGTTGATACCTCTTAAAGAAGTTGCAGTGAGAGTGTTGAACATAACACCACCTCATGGGTTTTTTTCAGTAGACCCCGACCCAGGTGACATACATCCATGTACATACAAATCTGGCAGCTATAAGGGAACTGAATCTTTTGCTGCACTTCTGCAAATTTCACACACCTGTGTAATGGGAAGAAAGAATATACACTAATAACATCTCAGGAGAAGAGTGCTGCAGTATCAAATGGTGGTCTTAATGTTGCAGCACATGAGAAAAGTAAGTGCTGGATTCAGACCAGAAATTAAGAAGTTGAGCGATAGTGTGTGGAAGATTTCTTTGGGTAGTGCCAGTCCTTCCATATCTGCCCCTGTGAGTGACATACAATTTTTGTTTCTGAGATGAGAGGATTTGTGTAAGTCACAGAGGAGACAATCTTTGCATTTAAAAAACCTAGTTTCCATATCTTTCATAATTCATGTCTCTCACATGAAATCAGTTGTCTTTCCATCTACACAAAGAGATGAACCCTTAAAATTACTTTGCCACTCACCCTCCCTGCTTTCCTGCCTTTTCCCTTCCTGCTTGCAGTCCACTAATTCTTACACCACCAGTGGCTTCCTACTCTTTTGCCTGTGCAATGAATCACCCTTCTGTCTTCTGGTTTCCCACTCTTCCTACCTCAGTGCATCTCTGTTAGCCAGCTGTTGATTGATGAGTTATGTAAGAGTGATGCAGATGGAAATAGGAAGGAATTAACTTCTGATAGTAATGGATTTCCATCTTACAACCTAATACATTTAGACTTACTTAGTACCTGGTTGCATGTCCAAACAGCTGTCTTCAGACATGCTCCTAAGTTGAATGTGAGAGGTCTCCTCAGGAATGGGGTCTTAAATGTTGTGCTCTGACTTGTTCACAGTTTCAGAGCAACCGGATAATAGGTACTGTGAGGCAGCACTTTTTTTCTGTTGTCTCAAGTGACAGGACAAGGGACAATGGACATAAACTGGAATACAAAAAGTTCCACTTAAACATAAGGAAAAACTTCTTTACTGTTAAGTGTGAGGGAGCCCTTGCACAGGCTGCCCAGAGATGGTGTGGAGTCTCCTCTGGAGGTTTTCAAACCCGCCTGGACACGTTCCTATGTAACCTGATCTAGGTGAAACTGCTTTAGCCAGCAGGGTTGGACTAGATGATCTTTAGAGGTCCTTTCAGACCCCTAGTATTGTATGATTTAATTATTCTCTTATTTGGAGCATCTCTTCCTACCCTGAGTATTTCTGTCATCTGAGCTGCTATGCTGTTTTAGCATCTCAGGCTTGACAGGCTATGCTTGTTTTAGCATCTCAGGCAAGACCTCATTAAGGTAAGAAAGCCTATGTCAGAAACTGGGCTGAAACATGAGGAAGGCATCTGCATGCTGGTGAAGGGGATAGCCTGCAGACCAAGCTCATGAACCACTGTCTGAAGGAGGTACAATGATATGTCCCTAGAAGTGTCCTTTCTATTACTGGGAGCTGCAGGTTACTGGCTTGGACCAGATCCCTCACTTTCAGGTGGCAAATTTGGGTGCTGAGTGACAAATCCATCTGCAGGGCTGTGGCTGACTGGAAGGAGTGCACTGGAGCAGGGACCAGCGCCAGACTTTATCTGGGTGGTATCCTTGCCATCTGTGGGGGTAGATCTGGTGCCAGGCCTGGTGCCAGGGTACCAGGGGCAGGAAGGATGGAGGTGCTCTCACAGCAGTGCTTTTCTGATATTTTCTCTGTGGCTGCCGGAGCAGGTACAAAATACAGTCTTTCCAAAGCAAGCTGTCTCAGTGCTGTGTTTAAAACCACCAGGGGAAAATCATTCAAGGGGAAGAAAGGTAGGATTATTGATTCAGCAGCATGGAGGGCTTTTGCTCACAAAAATACTGTGATTTTTCTCAATTGTGAAGTAACTTAGCTGCATCTTAAAGCTGATAACTTTTTCTTAGGAAAACTTAACATCTTTGTTTACAGCTATACTCATATAATACCAGTATCAACCAGCATGTACAACTGTATGTTTTGTAAATCTCCACAACTAAAGATAGTAGTAATTCATTAGGACTAGTAAGTAAATGGGTTCTTTGGTTTGCATTCTGATGCCCATGCACTACACATGTGTTTTAGAAGTCCAGATTTTTATTTCAGTTAATGAAGCTAACAATGCATGGCAAAGAATGTTGTTAGAATTTATTATATTTTACAGTGATGTATGACATGCTGACAATTATTTTTTTGGCATAGATCCCTACTACTTCTGTCTCTGTAATAAAGAGTACTATTTATCATTTTTGGGAGGCAGATCTTTGGAAACATTTTAAGGGGGAGAGAAGGTATTCAGTCTCCAGTATATGTTAAAGAAAGTCCTTTGTGAAACAGGTTTTTATGTTTTAAATAACTTGTGTTGAGGTCAGTCTCAGCTGGTTTCTTGTCTTTTGTCATGTAACTCAAAAGAAATTGATAAAATGAGCCTATCACAGATGAGGTTCAATAAGGACAAGTATAGAGTCCTTCACCTGGGGAGGAGCAACCCCATGCACCAGTACAGGCTGGGGATTGACCTACTGGAGAGCAGCTCTGCAGAGAGAGACCTGGAAGTCCTGATTGATGATAAACTGAACATGAACAAGCAATGTGGCCTCATGACCAAGAAGGCCAGTGGCTTCCTGGGATGCATCAAGAAAAATGAGTCCAGCAGGTCGAGGAAGGTTCTTCTCCCCCTCTACTCTGACCTGCTTACTGTGTCCAGTTCTGGGCTCCTCAAATCAAGAGGGACAGAGAACCTCTGGAGAGAGTCCAGCACAGGGCCACCAAGATGATCAGGGGACTGGAACATTTTTCTTACGAGGAAAGGCTGCGAGAACTGGGGCTGTTTAGTCTAGAGAAGAGGAGACTGAGGGCGGATCTCATTCATATTTATAAGTATTTAAATGGTGGATGTTAGGAGGTTGTGACATCCATTTTTTTCTATGGTATCTAGCAACAGGACAAAGGGTAATGAGATTAAACTGGAACACAAAAAGTTCCATATAAACATGAAAAAAACCCCTATTGTACTGTGAGGGTGACGGAGCAGTGGCACAGACTGCCCAGGGAGGTTGCGGAGTCTCCTTCCTTGGAGGTCTTCAAGACCTGCCTGGACATGTTCTTGTGTGACCTGATCTAGGTGGATCTGCTTTAGTGGGGGCAGGGGTTGGACTAGATGATCTCTAAACGTCCTTTCCAACCCTACCATTCTATGATTCTCAGCAAGAAAAGAACCCCTGATTTAAGAGTCACCAGTGTATTTATTCTAAAATGGTTGATGTTTGACTGGCAATGTTTTGTTGGTCTGATGGACTAATTTCTTGTAGCACTAAGTAGCCACTGGCCATCCTCACGTCCCATATTCTCACTACCCAATGTTTTATAGTGACTGGAAAACATACTGTTTTAGATAACACTTAATTGCCAAAGCAGCGTTATACTGTGTACGTTAGTAGCAGTTCAGCTTTCAATTAGGTTGAAGTCTTTAGGGACTTTTCCATAGTAATTCTCAAAATCTCTTTCTTCATTGGCATCCTGCATTTAGTATGTGTTTCAGGACATATGCAGTCCTGTGCATTGCTGCCCGGGTTGCTGTACACTTCTCAGTGACCGAAGTAACTTGCCTGATAGATGCCACTGCCCAATAGTGCTGCAGTGTTTTAATGAATTTAAATGTGCTTTTAGCTCCACTGTTGGCAGCAGGTCTCCGATGCATTCAATTACTGGCCTGTGGCATGTGCTTTTGGAAGTGCAGAGTCTGTTTAAATTTGCGTAATAGTTTTTAGGATAACTTGTTGAAGATCTTTCAAAAAGGAGTTTCACATGGCTTGCTTAGTCTGAAGAGTAAGCTGATGTTTCCCAGTGCTAAAGAGATGACTTCGTAGTGCTGAGCATGTCTCTCACCAAGCCTCTAGTAACCCCATTGAGCCAGCAGCATCACTGGGATGAATAAAGAGCTTAAGAGAAGAAAGGATTAGCCCCATTAACCTCAGCAGCAGAGCTTTTAAGCTCTCATGCTACCAGTGCTGGGGCAGGCTCACCCTGCTGCAGCCCACACAACACCCCATCATTGTTGTCAGTCCATCTGTCCCCACAGTGCCTGTCAGTTTCTGTAACAGAGGAAAAAATAGCTTTGCATCAGGTTATTTTCTTAGACCTGACTGGCCTAACTGGACATCAAAAACAGTGTCCAAGCAAGCAGCCGATGCGTTTGCTGTGTGCTCCATCTCCCACTTCCTCGGGAGTGCTTCTGCAGGATGCTGTCCTGCCAGGCATTGCCTGGGACGAAGCCACCCTCCTCTCTTCCTGCTTCACTGTCTTGCCTGACTGTTGCAGGGGGAGCAGAGAGCCAGGGACAGCACAGGCAGGTGGCTTTCTGGGAGTGCCATGCCGGTGAAAAGCTGGTGCCAGCAGGCAGGGCAGGTAAGGAGTGGGTCACAGGTGGGCAGTGTCAGCCCCACAGCCTTCCTCTTGTCTAAGCCACTGGACTGGTGTTTTCCCAGTGCATTCAAGCCCAGTGTCTCTAATTTCCTAATCACCTAGGCAGTGACTGAGCTGTCAAAAGCTGAGCGCAAAATTGATGCATGGCTTGCTGGCTTCTAACTGCTTATACAGTTTTCTGTAAGATACAGAAAATGTTCAGCTCATGTTTAATTGGTGCCATTTCTGGATGGAACACAATATCCCTTTGCAAGTTGTAGGACTTTTGAAAATCATTTTAAGTAGAGTATCCAGGTCTTTCTATATTTTCTCTGATAAAGGAAGCTGTTTGATGTAGTTTATGGCACTCGGGCCTCCTATTTAATTGAGCCCTTTTATGCTCCAAGGCTTTCTGTTTGGCTCATGTGGTATTGGATTGTGGCAGTGTTCGATGTTCCTTTGCTTCTTTTTGTTCAGTACACAAAAAGCAGATATCTGAAATTCAACTCTCTGAATACATATGAAAATGCAAGGGGAGAGCAGCAGCAGCCAGATCATGGACCGTTCCCTTACCATTCCCTTCCTGCAAAAGTAACTGTGCAGCTCTGGATTTGGTAGCATTTGGCATTGTCATTCCAGGGACACTAACATCACCGTAAAGTGCAGGGCAATGGGGGATCAGAGTTGGGAAGAAGTGGAGGTAGAAAGGGTCAGTCCAGTGGCCATGGTGGCTTTGCTTTGTGTTTTGTGCAGTTTTTGGACACTCCTCCAATTTCTAGGACTAGGTCCAGAACAAAACACTTATTAACAGTGCTCTCACATACAATAAATAAAAAAGCAAACCATCAGAACTTAAATCATAAACAGGGCTTGTGAGTCTCCTAAGCAGAATATTTAAACTCAACTCTAAGTAAGGTTCTAGCTTGTTTTATCTTCTGATTTAAAGCATGTGCACACATGCACACACACAAGCACACAGATTACAGCCAGTGCTGGAGCTTTGATACTCACTTTGTCACAGCAGTGCCACTGAGAACATGATCATCCCTTTGAGTTCCAGGAGAACTTCACTGAGCTTTCTTTCGATAGCCATCTTTCTAAATTACATGGCAAAACACTATTTTTAATTGTTTTGCCCTTGGCAGGTTTTTTTCCAATCTGCCAGTTTTCTGTGCATCTAACAAAACATGACTAACAGAGGGGTTTTATTATTCACAAAAGCATCAACAAAATGCTACTTTCATGAAAGGCAGCACATCACACACACTGTCTTTTTGTGGCTTTCCATAGCAGCTGGAAAAAAAATGCAAAATGCATGAATACTTTTATTTTTCTTCTTCGTGTCATATATATATACACATTTACTGGAAGTCTGTTAGGATATTTGCCATGATTCTCTGGCTGTCAGTATGTTGACGCAATGATAGACCACAGAAATAGTACATGGTTCTTCAAGGTTCCAAATTGCTGTTACAATTGTTTCTACCCGAATCTGACTTCGTTCAGTAGCATCCAAAGGTACTGAGGTGAGTAAATGCTTGTGGTGCATTGGGAGATGGGCAGGGACAGTGGTGATGCAGAATCAGCCTCCTCAGGTCACGGGTGAGGTGATAGGAGGAAAGGGGAGGATAATACAGGTCTATAAGCTCATGAATAGTGCAGCGAAGTGGGAGGGGGATGTCAATACTGCTTCTTCTGCCTTGAGGACTGGGGAATATCAAGTTTAGGTAGTGGGTGGAAGGTGTCAGACAGCAACAGAAAACTGTTCTACCCTGTGTGCAAGAGCTGTGAACCTCTTTGCTACCAAGTAATGTTTATATGGGTTCAGCAGGAGGTTGGACAGGTTAATCATAACAAAATCTGTTAATTCTATCAGTTTAGCACACAAGAGCCATTTATAAAGTGTCTGATGCAGAAAGTGGTGGAAGCTGGCTACACGTGCTTGCTCTGTCCCTATATACTTCCCTGTGCATCTTCTTTTAGCTGCTGCAAATTTCTGATCTCACTCACCACAGCTATCTCTTGTATAATGTCATGGTTCTCAGGACTTCCAGGACAAAGTGTAGGATCTATCTTTTCATGTTGTAACCAGTGGAAATCTCTCCATGAAGTTGGGCGGGGGGGGAGGGGGAGGAAGTATATCTATGTTAAAGAAAATAGGGGCTAAGCTAAATGTTGAGGTTATGTCAATTAAAGAGTGCTGTAGTACGACAGTGAGGAATGCCATAAAACTGCCGGGTCGATTGACTGGACTTCTGTCGGGTGCTTTGGAAGTGACAAGGAGCTGTTAAAAGGGCAGTTATGAGGGAGCTTAGCATAACCCTGAGCCCAAAGCAGTCTTACATCAAAGTACTGTATTACAGAGGTTGTCACTGTAGTTCTAATTGGCAAAAACCTGCCATGATTTATGCTGCAGGCAGAGGCATTAACGTGCAGTCAAACAGATTTTTTGTCCATAATTCGGCTTAACACATGATGAAAACAGTTAATTAAAACACGATTTACCAAATTGCTATATCTTATATTTTGAATTGATGAGAAGACGTGCCAGTGTGAAAGCAGGATCAGGCTGCAGAGAAAATAGGCACAGCTCTGTAGCGCACAGCTGGCTTTGGAAAGAGGAGGAGAAGCTTCAGAGAGCTGCATGCAGAGTTGTCAAGGTTACAGGTGCTAGTGCTTCCGTAGGTGAGTGGCTTGGGCATTCTCTGCTGCTAACTGGTATCCACTATTTTGTTCCAAGATAACAATATTTGCATTTTAAATTACACTGTTGCATTTATCAACACTGGGGCATGACAGTAAGTCATTTGAAGCTTTTTGCAGGACCAGCATAAAGACTTTGAAAAAATGACAATATTGGCATTTGCCCCAGTAATATTTTTAAACTTTTTTAGTTTTTGAACATTTCAGAAGTGAGAATCCCCTTATAACCCTCTCAATGAATTAACCACCAAGTATGACTTCCTAGTTCCTTAGATCCCAGTATAAATTGTGAAGCTAGGATTCATTATCTCAGACGTGAGGAAAGCAAGCACTGGGTGACAATCTAGTGCTTGGTGTGAGAACTGAGGATTTGCACTGAACTTGCTGCTTCGATACATCACTGAGATGGCAGCAGCTGTACCTTAGCTCTAGGAAGGAAATATCTTCTGACAGCAGCATAGGATGGGTCAAGCAGTCTGACAGCACCACGATATACTTCAGGAAAACAAATGGTGTTATGGTAGATTTCAAGCTGCACGTGGAATTGATGCAATGTGTCATATTGAATTTTCTGATAGATTTACGAGTGATATGGCAAGATATTCGTCTACTGTGACTTTTCTGGAGCTATAGAAGTGTATACAGTTGGGAACAGGGCCCAAGAAGTTTGTGCTATGTATCAAACAAGGTCAAACAAGCTCCTGCTGCACTGAATGAGTATTAAGGGCTGAAGTCAGGCATAGTGGTGTTACCAAGCAAGAGCTCAGCAGGCAGGCAGCCTGCTTTGTAGACCAAGGAGAAGAGATACTCTGCTCCTTCAGCAGCAATGTCTAGTCAAAAAGCCCACCACTGTTTTGGAGTTGGAACAGTCCTGATTTACTTGGAAATGCTTTTGTGTGCCAAGTCAGGTCATTTTGAAAACTTATTAAAAACTCAAAAATATCTTACCCTTTGTTATGGGAACCTGAAAATGGTGCTAAATCAGCGTATGCTGCCTGGTTTGATGCGAAGCAGTAGTTTCAGCAAATGCCATGCCTTCAGAGAAGCTTATCGACTCTAAATACGAAGGAAAAGCCTGCTTCTGCCTCCCTCTGCCAAGATGGGAAAATTACACCCTTGACTTAGCTTTTGTGTGCTCAGTCTGCCTCCTTGCCCCACTGTCTGCATAAAAGCTTCAATTCCTCAGTTTCCTTTTAGGCAGATGCAGACTCATATCATGAGCTGCGTCATCAGCATCATCCATCGGACTGGCAGGGCCAGGGAAGGACTGCACCAAGGGTCCCATCTGTGCCCCGTCCCTGCAGGCTGCCTACCTCTGCCCAGTCTAGCCCTGTATGTCTGGTTTCTGGGACTGCTCCTCAGAGGAAAAGGAGAGGGATAAGTGTCACTTGCGTAGTGGGAAGGGAGCCACAGTGAACACCAAGAGCCAGGACTAGCTCATACAGCTTCAAAATTCAATGAGACTTGAGGTAAACACAAGAGTTTTTTTCCCTAGAAGTCTGAGAGTTTGGATAAATGATAAAAGAAGATCCTTGGAATTATTTTCCCATGTTTGGACACTGTATTGTACTGATGTTTATGTGCATGGTGTTGCAGTAATACAGTCAGTTCAGCTTTTTCATTGATGACTTTTTCTGTAACATAAACCACAATCGTGTGCACAGGATATTGCAAATAAAAGTGTGAGCCAAGGATGCCAGCTGACTCTTGCCAGTCTAAGTACTGTATAGGATTTGCAGTTGCAATAATGATAGGTGCAAATGCAGAATGAGAAAATGGTAAAAATATAAAAAAAATACTTGTTGCTGTCATTTAGTTTTGTAGGGTCCCTTTCTGAAGTAGATGGGTATTGATCTTCTGTAGATTTACCAAAGCAATGACTTCCCCCCATACTAAGTGGTTTAACAGTTTAGGGATAACTTGCATCTTTACATTTATTACCTTTCTGATGTAAGAAGGACTCGTCACACACGGCATTAAGATGCTGTTAATTGTTAGTGGAGGCATTTACACTCTGAATCCTAGTGAATTCTATTATGTGTGTTGCGCTGTTTTTACTTCATTCCCTAGTTGATTTTTTAAACCGAAGTAAAACCTGTAACATTTACTTTCCTAGAATGAAATAAATCTTGCAAAGGGGATTGATATCACTTTTACTTCTCTTGTGCCTTTTAAATAGTGCTTAAATTTCAAGTAGTTTTTGTCGGTTTCATACAAATTCTCCATGGAAAATAGATTCCGCTTTAAATATTTTACCTCTTTGTATTGTGTAGCTCTGTAAATTATGGGGCTGGTATGGGCCAGCATGCAAAACATTCAGCTATCTTTACCTAATACACAGGTGAACCCATCTTTGGATGGAAGTTGATTAGGTGAAAGAAGATACTGTATTTAACTGAGAGAGAATTATATAGAGTTGAAATGTTGTAAAGTTCCAGGAAAGACAGCATAGCTGCTGCTGCAACATAGTCTCAGATGAAGGCTGGGGCACCTCTCCCTGTGTGATGGGACCCTATGTCTTCCACCCTGAAGTCCTCCTCCCTGTGTTCTCGACCCAGTGGGACTTTGCATGGATTGAGGAGGCTGCCAACACAAAAGTATTACGATAATCCTACATTCCTAAAGCAGGTAATTTTACATGAGATATGCTATATTTTGCTATCCATTCTGCATCCAAAGCCTTTGAATAGGCAAGAAGCCACCCAACACTATGGAAGAAGCCCCATGTTAGAGATGCTTGTCAACAGTCAGTCCTAAAGCAAAAGATTGCTTAAACATTCAGAAGAGTAATGAATACAACTCAGTGAAGCAAGTCTTGCAGATCTTTTTAGATGCTCTCTCTTCGGTGAGGAAGGGCCTTCATTACTGTCAAACTGGCATCTAATTCTCAGGCTTCTGTGTCAGTTCACAAACTCACAATGTGATCCAAAGAGAGAACTATTAAAATTGATTTGTTAACTACGTGGACTGTGCTTTAAAGTGTGCAGGCTGCCCCTGCCTTTGGTTTTAAGAGAATGCATTTAAATACTTTTATTTAGAAGAAGCCATACTTAGGTCACAGAGTAGGCCCTCAGCAATGGATGACTGAGCCTCATCTGTGACTTACTTGTGTGACAAAGAGGTTGGCAGTCAATCAGCATTTCGCACATATATTGTTTCAGAGTTTCATGTGTATCAGATCAATACCTCTGTGGCCAGTGGGGTTCCACAGAGATCAGTTCAACATCATCAACGACCTGGATGAGGGGACAGAATGTACCCTCAGCAAGTTCCCTGATATCAAAGTGGGAGGACTGGCTGATTCCCCAGAAGGCTGTGCTGCCCTTCAGTAGGATCTCTACCAGCTTGAGAGTTGGTCAGAGAGGAGCCTCATGAGGTTCAACAAGGACAAGTGCAGAGGCCTGCACCTGAGGAGAAACAACCCCATGCACCAGTATAGGCTGGGGATTCTCTGCAGCTCTGCAGAGAGAGACCTGGGAGTCCTGGTTGATAATAAACTAAACATGAGCCAGCAATGTGGCCTCATGGCCAAGAAGGCCAATGGCATCCTGGGATGCATCAAGAACGAGTGTGACCAGCAGGTCCAGGGAGGTTCTTCTCCCCCTCTACTCTGCCTTGCTGAGGCCTCATCTGGAGTCCTGTGTCCAGTTCTGGGCTCCTCATCTCAAGAGGGACAGGGAACTTCTGGAGAGAGTCCAGCGCAGGGCCAGCAAGATGATCAGGGGACTGGAACATCTTTCATATGAGGAAAGGCTAGGGGATCTGGGACTGTTTGGTCTGGAGGAGACTGAAGGGGGACTTCATCATCACCTCAAAGGGTGTATGTCAGGAGGACTTTTTTCTCTAGTGTCCAGTGATAGGACTAGGGGCAATGGACAAAAGCTGCAACACAAAAAGTTTTACTTTTTTATGCAAGGAAAAACTTCTTTGCTGTGAGGGTGATGGAGCCAGGGACACAGGCTGCCCAGGGAAGACATGGAGTCTCCTTCCTTGGAGATTTTCAGAACCCACCTGGATGCGTTCACGAGTGACCAAATCTAGGTGGACCTGCTTAACCAGGGGGGTTGTACTAGATGATCTTTGGAGGTGCCTTCCAACCCCTAGGATTCTGTGATTCTGTGCTGGCCCCTACTGCATATCCTGTCCTGATGGGTAGTTGTATCAAAATGCTGTTGAGTGGCCGTACTTTGTCTGAGTAGCTGTTATGTGTGCTCAGTGAATGGAGGAGCTGGGTTCCTCCAAAGACATCAGTGTATACATGAGGATGTCACCTTTCAAAAGAACCAGGTTTATCTTGTGCACATTGTGCTAGTGGGTTGTTCTCCTGCCTCATCCTTGGAAAGGAAGTTATTTCAGTCTACTCTGAAAAGGGTTGTTTATAGACTTGCTGAGTTCTATAAAATATAATATTTCATTTTATACATGAAAAGCATCTTCACTCCATTCTGTTGGAAAAGGACTATTTTCTCATGAAATGGAAAATAAACCTACCTTTGATTACTACACAAGATACAGTGCTTGTTTCCAATGGTAAAAAAACATAGTAACATTTACAATTGCTCTTTGTTGCCTACAGCAGCACTGCTGCATTAATCACAGTTTTTTTTCCCCAGCTTAAACCTGTGTTCATCTGAGCCATCAGCCTGTGCCCAAGCCTGTGCTGGACCAGCGTGTTCACAGAGAGGCTGCACAGCCCTCTGCCCATGCAGGGCTGGGGAGCCTGCAGGGAGGGCTGCCAGTCCTTCTGTGCTGCCTCAGCCTTCTGCACCAAGCAATGCTCGCAGCTGTTTCATGCACACAGCGGCCTGAGCTTGGCCTGAGCTTTCCCACACTCCAGACCGCCACTGAACGGTGCTGGGTTGCAGGGTGCTATGGGTATCACATAATAAACTCTTTCCTTTTTTTAGGCCCGAACTGCTTTGCAGAAACCACTGTCATCCCAGCAGGCCGGGAGGTGAAAACTGATGAATGCACTATATGCCACTGTACTTATGAAGAAGGCACTTGGAGAATTGAACGGCAAGCAATGTGCACTAGACACGAATGCAAACAAATATAAGGAATCTACAAACCCAAGTACTTTCCATGGTTTTTATAAAGTAACTCGCAGCAGTGAGCACCCCAGATGACCCAAGGGAATCTGAATGAGAAGACTCTGGTGAGGAGCAAGGAACAAAATAACTGATATTTTGGTTTTCAAAGTAACGTAATACTGCAAGGCACAGAAGTGCATATATTTAAAACGTTTGGACATAAAAATCCCTGTCTTAAATGTGTTATTTTCACAGTGAGTACACGAAAATACACTCTATAAAATATTCTATGTATTTCTATAATACCATTATAGAGGTTAAAAATAAATGTTTTATATAGATAATACAGATTAAAGTACTGTATCATTGCCTGTCCCGTTATCTACATGCACCATGGCTAAAACATTGCAATTCTGTTCTAGTTTCATCCCATGAGGGTCATCTTGGGGTGTTTTTGGTTTGAGATTTCTGTGGGTTATGATTTTTGGGGGTTTGTTTGTTTTCAGTTTACCAGGCCAGGAAAGAGGCAACATATGATGTTCTCACTTTTGGAAAAAAATGGAGTAGAATATGCTTTCAGGGAACATGCACTTATTGATAGATACTGCTGTAGTGTAGAGGCAGGTCAGCTCCTCTTAGTTCCACTGACACAGATCTAATGGTCCACAGCCAAAGTAACTTGGAGTGGTGGGTAACAGGAAACTGGCCTCTCAGAGCAGTTGTTATAAAAATGCAATCAGACAAAATCAGTTTCTAATATTCAGTTCAGCCATAACACATTTCAGTGGGACAATTTATTCTGTGAGGCAATCCATACCGCATCATTCAGCTGGTGGAAATGACGGTGAGTAACTACACAGCATTGTTAATGTAACGTGTGGTGGATGTGTAGCAGTGTTAGCTTGAGAGTGCTACAGCAGCCAAATCAACCTCCACTGATGTGGCTCCACGTTGTTACTCCATGAGTAGGAGAACTGCTTAGTAGCTGCACCATTCCCTAGACTCTGCTCTTGTCACGTTGCTGGTGCTGGTTCAACTTTTCTGTTCTTTCTGGCAGTCTGTACAGGATCTGTGAGACTGTTGAGGAAGATTTGGAACCAGCTCTTTGATTCCACAGACTACAAGTGAGGTGAATTACATCTCCCTGTTTCAGTCACCAACAGCCTTGCTGACATTAATTTTGGTTTGTTTAGTTTACCACTAATTCCTGTGTTTTGTCTGCTTTGAATACCTGTTAAGCCAACAGCTCAAGAAAACGCTTAAACATGGGCTTACCTTTAAGCTTTTGCTAGAGGGAAGACTAAATGCAACTGAGTGATCTCTTCCAACCCAAACCATTCTATGATTCTATGAATAGTTTAAACCAGAAGACTAATGCTTAGATTCTCACCTACACTTTGCTGCCTCTTCCCATGGAGTAACCTGGTTATCAGGTGTGCATCCATATGAAGTATAAATTTCTGTTACTCCTGAAGACTATGGAACTTTTGCCAGTGGATCCTCATTTTTTGTCAATGATTTCAGGGATAGTACGGGAGAGGAAGAAGAGTGACAGAACTGGAAATCAAGGAACCATCGCTTGCACAGACACTCCTGTGACAACGTCACACAGGGTATTAGTCTATTCATGAGAAGAACAGGAGAGGGGAAGGCAGATTATTGGATTTAAATAATTTTAAATCACACAAAAATCAGGTAAATATTAGTGTTCCCTGAAGTGGATGTGCACATAAGTATGATTTGTCTAAAAAAAAAAAAAAAAGTATTATTTTAAGTACATCTACCTATTTCATAAGATTCAGTACCCATATGACAGAAAGCCAGCTCCTAAATCAGTAGGACCCATACCTCATGGCTATGTAGACTTTTGCTTACTGAAAACAAGTATTTGCACAGCTGTGACAAAGTGCCAGGCATCTTCCATGCATGTCTCCTCAAGACAAGTGGAAGCACCCCTCATAGAAAGCAGCTGTGGGACATGAGCAAGAGAAGAAAAGGTGGACTTGCAACTCAGCATGGGATTGCCTTTCCTAATATACTGATAGTGTCTCTTTTAAGAGATGCTTGTGTTTCCAATGAAATTATGAGATACTCAGAATTTGTATCTTTCCAGGAAAGGCCATAATGTTTAAGTTTTTGAAAATGTCACCTCAGACTAGTCACTCTCCTTCACTGGAGGTTCTTGTTAAGCCTTATACTGTTTCCCAGGACTTGAATTTCTGCTCTTTGGGGAAGTTCTCTTTACTGAAGTAGTAAGTGAAAAGTGAAAGGATATTTTAGTGTATGTTTCTATTGTAGCTTGTATAAATATTACCCATTATATATTTTTTCCAAAATACTTTTCTGTCTTTCAGTCCTGGTACCAACATAGTCATGTCAATGTTACTAGTAATAGGTTAGTCTTTTCCATTTCATATGGAATTTTCTGGACAGATTCATCTTGACAGCCAGCTCTGTTGGTGGTTTCTTAAAGAGTTTATATTTTGAGATATGTTTCTTTTTGAGAAATAAACCTCAAGTCTTTTGATTTTATTTATGTAGTGAGGTAGAAGTCATAATTATCTTTGGACCTTCTTTATGCTGCAGTCACTGGCCACATCCATTTTTGGCCAGTCGTATTATTACGTGAAAGCTCTTTGGTAATCCCTGAGATGGGAAATGAGCTGAGCATCCCCTCTTGGCAGATCTCACCAGTGTCGCCCCATTGTGGAACCACAGTTGGCAGGCAACGTGTTGTGGGATAACTGTGGTAGATGTCTAAGCACCACACTGTTGCTCACTCCCTCTCTGCCCACCCCCAGGGGAGAGGGAAAAAAGAGAAAGAGTAAAAGCAAGAAAACTTATTATTTTTATCTTGATGAAATGAAAATGATGCAATGAAAATAATGAGGGGAGAAGTAGAGTTAAAAACAAAAATCGGAACAAAAGAAGGGATGCAATGGCAATCACCCAACACTTCTCATGGAGAGAGCACTGGATGCCAGTTCCTAGGCAAAAGACAGCAGCTAATCTACCCAAACCCCACCACTCTCCTGTTTATAACTGAGCAGGGTGTTAAATGGCATGGAGTCTCTCTTTGGTTGAGTCAGGCCACCTGCCTGCTTGTGTCCCTTCCCAAGCTCTTGCGCACCCCTGCTTGACTCCCTGGGGATCAATGAGAAATAGAGAAGGACTCGACAGTGTGCATACACTGTTCAGCAGTAGCCAAAATACTGGTGTGTTATCATCATTGTTTTGATCACAAATCTAAAACAGAGCACCACACTGCTTGCTAGAAAGAGTTAACTTCATCCCAGCCAGACCCAGCATGCAGTGATACCTTCAGCAACCCCAGCACAGAGGCAAACGAACTCAGAGACCCTGCGGGCAAAACTGCCACGGGCAACTGCACCAAGTGGCATGTAGGCCTTCAGCAGGGAAGCTGGGAAGTCAAGAGCTGCAGCATGCTGCACAATGTCACTTCACATAGACACAGCCTTAAAACAGAAAACTTTCCATCTCTTTATAAGAGTGGAAAATGAAAACGTGGAAATGAAAAGATTTAAAGTTAAAAATTAGCCATTATGGAAAGCAGATGGAAACCATTCGCCTCTAAACTGATGTAATCTCTAAGCAAAAAACCAGAACTATTGTGATTGCCACATGCACTTACCTGAATGTTACGATTTGGTCATGTAATACACCCATTCATATTTAACCTTAAAAAATACAATAAAAGATGTCTACATCATTTCCAAGGACCCAAACTCCAGGGAACATTGCCTTCCCTACCAAGGACTAGGTACTCAGATGGTTCTTCCTTAGTGCAGACAATGTTATGCATCCTGCATATGAGGATTTCTTCAGCTTTGCAGGTAGATCATGTGTGTAAAAGCTGTATTTCCAGACATACTGATAGCTCGTGAATACTTCTGTGTTTGAAGATCTCTGGCTTAGATAATATCAGATGTTCTTATGTAGCTGCATTGGCATGAATATGATATTTCTTCTTCTACTTGCTTCTGCTTATTTCCCAGTTGAAATCAAGACAAATTAATGACCTCGTCCATTTTTGTAGGATTGAGCTATAGTTGAATTTGGCTTCAAACCTGTTTAAGTAGGTACTTGAAGAGATGGTATTTTAGATGATTTCAGGTAATTATAAAATCGCATACTTATATGTACAATAGAATTCTTCATACTGCTCATTTAAACCACAAAAATGGAAGTGCTAGTACTTGCTGAATTACTTATCTGAAATTTAAAAGAGGAAAAAATAGGTTATAAGAGGAAAGATATGAGACAGAGAGCTGAATGAATGTTCCAAAGGAAAGAAAGCTACAATGTCATATGGGTTTTTTTGTAAGGAGATTTTCAAAGAATATCCTTTCATAGGTAAATAAGCCATTAGTAAATGATATATTTATTTGGGCACAAATTGAAATGCAGGAAATTCAGAAAAATACTAATCAGCAGTAGAGGTGAGCCCATGCTGGAGGATGTTGCCCAAAAAGGTTGTGGAGTTTCCATCCTTGAGTGTGATCAAAACCTGACTGGACACGGCATCGAGCAGAGTCTCTTCTGTTCTCATAATGCAATAATATAAACTCCACTGTCATGATTGTAAAGCATTGGATGTTACTTTTGATTGTAACTTTAATATCTAAACTGTGATAGCTCCAATATACATAGGAGGCTTTGGAAAGCATACTAAAGAATCTAATGCAGTCCAACTAAACACTTAGTTTATTCTCCTTATCAGGCAATTAATTTTCTTCATAGCCCGTGTTACCATGGGGTTTCTGTCTGCAGAAATATACCACCTGCTCTTTATTCCTGCTGCATTAAGAACAAAAAACAACTGGGGAGACAGCATCGAACTGAATACCACATACTATTTTTCTAGCTATCCAAGACTTCAAATTTTGTATCCCTTTTTGATAAAATTAAGCACTACTTCAGAAAGTTTATAACTTGATCAGTTTTGAGAAGACAGCCACTCCTTCCCAGAATCCTCTTTCCTCTTAAAAAATACGTGACTACAGTTTTCAGTCTTTTCAAATGTCACATTAAACACTCCCACAGCAGAGGAAAAATAAACACAACCCAGTATGTTTTGCCAATTGATCATATATAATATGTGCTTCATTCATTTTATATGCCTTAAAAACAAGTACAGAAAAACTGGTATATGAATTATCAGTTAGATATAAGTTGTTATTGTTTACCTGTTGAGGCTACATGGAAACACTGATATGGAATATTAATTACTTGGTGATAGGAAAACACATGCTTAGAATCACACAAGCTGATGTTTAAAAACCATTAAAACTCCCAACTTGCCAGTAATGTTTGTTACATTGTTCATCTCAGGTTCATTAGCTAAGAGTAATGCTATTTCTGCAACATTTAAGTTTCCTGCTTTTAATCATTGCTTTTAAGAAATATATGGTGCAATTAAAGCTATTGTTGAAAATAACAGGTAGACTATAGTAACAGAATCGCAAATTAATTTTCTTGAATATGTATGATCTATCAAGTGTAAACATCGAGTTTGCCACTAAAATTGGTCAGCAATCTCCTCAACTTAATAGAAGTCAGGAAGTTACCCTGCTTCATGTTTCTTTGGTAAAAAAGGGGGAAGCACCACATAAACAGGAAGCACTCAGTTCCAGTAGGATATCAAGCATAGCTGCCAATTTTGGACAAACTGCAAGACTAACTGCAAAGGTGGAGTGTGCTGAGTGTTTTCTGTGTGCACTGATTTTACCTCGTGGCAAAGAGGTGAATTTATGAAAAATGGTGGAAATAGGAATGCAAATATTAGTTTACACAGACTGTAGAAAAATGGCAAACACGCAGCAGGTATACCATAAGGAAATGAAAGCAAGTTTAAACCATCATTGTTTTGGGGAAGAGATAAACAAGGATGGTTTCCATGGTTTTACATGCAAAAAAAACCCCTTCTGATTAAACCAGCATAAATCAAGAGAAATTTAGAAGCCTGGGTTAATACTGTTAACTGAGATCAGGATTTCTTCCACAGATTGCACCTATAATAAAGCAACTGTACCTGTCTGTGATCAGTGAAAGAGAGAATTCACAAGTACTTGTGTAAAGTGTTTCTGTTCATAGCAGGCAGAATTGAAGACAAACCCTTATAAGCACTTACTTTACTTTCTTCAGTAAGTCTGAAAGGGCATATAAATTTGTGAATTAAAAGTGATTTTCATCTTTCAGGAGGACCAAACCCCATATTTTCTGTACTCTGACAAAATCCATAAATGTATACATGGAGAAGAAAGTCAATATTCCATGTGTAGAATACCTCAGTGAAAACTACATCATCTTTATTATCCTCCCTCAAAGTACAGATACAATTCTATAAATGCCTTGAACTGATGATATGGTCCGCCAGAGCTAGCTGTTTCTTATATGCAACAGGAAGGTAAATGTACAAAAATGTCAAAATGCTGCTTCATCTATATTATTATTGCCTTAAAAAGCTGCATTCATTTTATGGGGTAATTCTCAAATTAATTTGCACTCCATACTGTAGGAAACTCCATGTGCTGATATGGCTTGCTAGGGTTTTTTTATAACAAAAACAAACTGTATTTTTATGAAGACAATACTGCAAACTATGCTCTCTCTTCAGCCTATCTAAAGCTAACTAGTGTTCTTGTGAGTGGGAAATTACAGTGGTAACATATGGAGGTGCAGGGCTTCAGCCTGATGTAACAATCCAGTATGTGGTCTGTTCATTCCTAATTACCACTCAAAAAGAAGGAACAGATAGCCTTTAGTCATTCAGTAGATTACAGTTTAATAGTTTAATTTCTTAACTGCTAAATATTTTTTAACTTGCTGTTTCCCAGCTATTTCTTTTCAAATGACATTTGATAAAAAGAGCTATTTTAAATATTATGTGATTATGCTGTTTTTACTGGTGTTTGAGCAATAAACAGTGTCACTGTGGAATCTGAATAATGCTTCTTTTCCTTTTTTTTTTCAAATGCCTTTAGTTGCATATGTTTTATATAAATAGTTACTTCATTCAAACTCAAAAGGCAAATGATACAGTCTTACTACTTACTTTCAAATGTACTGTTTTCATTTTTTGTGTCCTTCAGATATCATATATTCAGAGCTTCAGGCTCTATCACATAAACAGTATATTAGTAGGATGTTTATGATGCAGTATCTAAGATAATATATCAAGGTGAAAAATTACTTCTTAGATTTTTATTTCTTTTTTCATTTATGGTTCCTGAAGACATACATTTTTAAAATTGTGGTCCATATTTGTGCTTGAAAGAACAAACCTGCAAACCCCAATTTCACAGAATCACTTTTGAGACACAACAAAGAGCTTAAACTGGACTTGACATCTAGCTTACATTTTTATACATGAACTAGATAGGAAACAGAGCTGAGGCGAAAAGAGAGCATAAACTGGAGTATGATCTGCAAATACAAAACAAATAGTATTTTAAACAGGATTCTGTTACTGAACGTCAACTTAAATAAGGCTGTTAATGAATGATAATTACAAGGAATGCATTGAGCCAACCATTTGGTAATTCTCAAGAGTCTTACAAAAGTAAAGAAGATAAGTGTCAGAAGAAGTGTATAGTATTTTATGTTACTGTTTGTTTTCTTCAGGTAAAAGCAAAAGCGTTATCACACTTAATATTTTTAAAAGTGGAACAGATGACTGACCCAAGCAGAATTTTACATTCTTCAGGAAGAAGTCACCAACTGGTCAGTAGTGATATTATAACTCATCTTTAAAGAAAGTTTTTAGGATCTTCTTGCATTTGAGGCTACCTTGCAAAATTCATGACCTTTCAACAGTTGATGTACACCAGGAGCTGTTCACTAAAGATCTTGTAACAGACAATTGAATTGACAGGTAGATCTGAATGACAGTAGAGTCCGTAGACCAGTCCCTGTAAAGAGGAGCTGAGGACTGTCAGGAAAAGGACTAAGTATGGAAAATACCTCTACTTTTTTATTTTCTTCTTGTGATTTAAATAGTTTGTTGGCTCTATTTGAATTAACCTAGCAGATATTCTAAAGACCTTAAAAATGAGATAGTCCTAAGTGGTATGACCTAAAACATTCTTCATGCTGATGATTAACCATTCTTAAAAACAACTGTATTCTAGTGATTTAATAAAAACAAACTCTACAGATTTAAAAAATATTTATTAACATTACCATGTTAAAATACATTTTATTATTTCAATAATAAAGTTTCAAGAGTGCAAATTGCTCAGCCATTAGCATTTATTTGCTCCATATAGTGAACTGCAGTCTCATTGAAGGCAATGAATTCTGTTACTACAATTATATGATCCTGGGCTGTAACAATTATGGAAAAAAAAATAGCAATGAAAAAAAGGGATATTAGTAAAAAAATTTAATTTTTTTAAATATTTAGGATGCATCTTTATCCATTTGGAAAAAAAAAAATGAGATTTTTTTCCAGCATTCTGCTAGCCGATGACAAAATTGTTACATATTTTACACATCCTCTATTTACTAGACTGTATTTTTCTCTTCATCACTTTTCACTCCATCTACTTACAGGTGTATGTCCTAGAATCATAGAATCATTTTGGTTGGAAAAGACCTTTAAGTTAATTTACCACTAACCTCACACTGCCAAGCCCATCATTATACTAAACCATATCACTCAGTACCTCATCTATGCGTCTTTTGAGTATCTCTAGGGATGGTGACTCTGCCACTTCCCCGGGCCGTCCCTTCCAATGCTTAACAACCCTCTCAGTGAAAAAGTTCTTATGAATGTCTAATCTAAACCTCCCCTGGTTCAACTTGAACCCATTTTTTTGTGTCCTGTGATTCATTACTAGAGAGCTCGATCCCCACCTCACTACAATTCCTGTTCAGGTAGCTGAGAAAGTGATCATATCTCCTCTAGGCTAAAGATCCCCAGATCCCTCAGCTGCCCCTCATCAGACTTGTTCTCCAGACCCTTCACTAGCTTTGTTGCCCATCTCTGGACACTCTCCAGCAACTCACTGTCCTTCCTGTAGTGAGGGGCCCAGAACTGAACACAGTATTTGAGGTCTCCAATCTAAACCTTTTCAATCAATTACTTTTTAATGTGGCCTGTATCAAATAATGTTTTAAATAAACTGCTACAGCTAACTCAGCATTATGCTCTTGGCAGAAAAAAAGCAGAATTTGAGCTATTTGACTATGACTATCTCAAATCATACTTAAATTTGGTAATAGTAGCCTTTCTTTATGACAGATCTTTAATTAACAGTATTAGTACTCAGTCTGCAAAGGTAATTAGGATCCTCTCTTCCTTTTGCAAAGTTGGTGCTTACCTGGTTCCTGGGGTCTCCCTGGCTTAATAATGACTTAGTTACTGCTCTACTAACCTTCTGCAGGATTTTCACTATTGGGTCTGGTTTATCTTCATTTGTTGAAGTTTGTTGGATTCACTTGAACCCTGGTGGCTGTTATTAGCTTGCCTAGCTTTTTTTTTTTTTCTTTTTTTTTTTTTTTAAGAATCGTAGAATCATTTTACTTGGAAGAGACCTTTAAGATCGTCGAGTCCAGCCTTTGTCCCAGCCTTATCAACCACTAGACCATTTCCCTAAGTGCAGCATCTAACTGTCTTTTAAACACCTCCAGGGATGGTGACTCCACCACCTCCCTGGGCAGCTGTTTCAATGCCTGACAACCCTTTCAGTAAAGAAATTCCTCCTAATATCTAGCCCGAACCTCCCCTGGTGCAACTTGAGGCCATTTCCTCTTGTTCTATTGATTGTTACTAGGGAGAACAGACTGACCCCTGCTTTGCTACAGGTTCCTTTCAGGTAGTTGTAGAGAGCAAGAAGATCTCCCCAAGCCTTCTTTTCTCCAGCCTAAATAGCCCCAGATCCCTCAGCCATTTCTCACAGGAGACGTGCTCCAAATCCTTTACTACCTTGGATGCCCACCTCTGGATCCTGTCCAGTATCTCCATGTCCTTCTTGTAGAGAGAGGCCCAAAAGTGGACACAGTATTCAAGGTGTGGCCTTGAATACAGGGGAATGATCACCTCCCTGCACCTGCTGACAACACTGTTCCTGATACAGGCCAGGACGCCATTGGCCTTCTTGGCCACCTGGGCACACTGCTGGCTCATGTTCATTTGGCTGTCAATCAACACTCCCAGATCCCTCTCCACCTGGTGTCAATACTCTCAGGTCCTTCTCTGCCTGGCAGCTCCCCAGCCACTCCTCCCCAAGCCTGTAGCGCTGCTGGGGGTTGTTTTGGCCAAGGTGCATGCCAAAGGCACTTGGCCTTATTGAAACTCATGGCATTGCAGACATCCAGCCTATCTAGATCTCTCAGTAACATTTTGACACTGCTGTTGACTGAAGAGAGTTTTAGAGGTCTTATGAAAGGTAAGAGAGGGGTCCTCTGCCAGGGATGTCAAAACCTTGCCTTATTTTATAGGAGAAAGCTTTACAAATACACGTAACTAAAGGTATTCTCCAACCTTTCTGTCTGTAAAAATCAATTATCTTGTGTACCAGAGGAATAATTCTACTCTTTTTATGAAGCTTATAGCTACACTTCTACTAAATCCTTCAGAATGTTCAGCTTATTTAATTTAAGCAAGGTAGGTTTCTCTTACAAGGGGATAAAAAGTTTGTTTCCCAGAAGCATCATCTGTTTGCTACCTAGCAAAAAGCACCAAAACCAGAAAAGCATCTCAAGTAGAGACCTGTAGCTTATTTAGCGATGTGGTGGAAAGTTTCTTTAACCAGTGAACTTGTTTCAATCTTTTCACTAAGGTACAGCTCCTACTGGTATAGCTTCACTTTGAAAGTATAACATCTTAGCAATATATTTATCTTTACAGCATATTTTATATGCCTGCCACTTCACACCTCACCAACTGAAATGCACACATCTTAAATTTGTTCTTCAGTCCTATAATCTAACTAGTACTTTGAATAGTCTTCTGACTTTTACGACTATTTCAATATTCTCTTGAATAATATATTTCCTTTTGAACTTTCAAGCTGCTATGTTTCAGTAATATAAATACCCACCATACTGTGAAAAGCAACTGAATAAAACCAAATTAGAACTGACTATTCAGTATCTAGTCTACTAAAAATACCACAGAAGTCAAGCTCTGCAGAATAATAATGCAGGACAAAAAAAATATTTCATAAAGCTAGTACAGGATATGATATCAAATATTCTCTCCAATGAAGCCCTGAGGAATATATGACATTTTTACTGTATTAATCTCACAGCCACATGCAATTAAATAAAAAACAAACAAACAAAAAAACCTAAAACGACATTTCTGAAGGAGAAAAATAATATTTAGAAAATTTGATGATGTGCCAGTGACTCAAGTAAAATGTAATGGTGGTTCATACCTTATGTAGCTATTACTAAAAAACTTATCCTGGAATAATGTGTTTTATTTAACATAAAACAAGGCTTTAAAAGTACAAAAAAAACCATAAAAAATTAAGACAAAATCATATGAAGTAATTTCTAAGATGTTTGTGCTCATTGATTCTGTTTATTCAAGACTGCTTTACAGAGGCAAGAGATTAAATGGAATTACCAATCAGCAATAATTCCATGTCTTTAAGTTACTGCCTCTACAAAATCACTCAGTAAAGTGTCCTGCCTGAGGCTTATTTGGTACCCGATGAACGAAATTTTGCTTTTTTATCACCAGTGTTCTCTGCCAAAAGGAATCTTCTAAAGATAGATACATCACACAGTGACTAATCAGGTGAACATGCTTAACTGATTCAGAAAGAGATTTAGACTAGAAAACATGAATAGAAGTTGAGGTAACAGCTCTGTTTAATGCCATTTTAATCTAAAAGCAGAGAAGGCAAAAACAAATGAGGGTATAGCATGATATAAAAGAACGTGAGACTGAAGCATGGGGAAGAAAATGAATGCAAGTCCTAATACAGGAGGTTTAGATTGGTAGGTGATGCAGTAAGTGAAAGCGTTAAACTTAGGGCACAGACTGTGCAATGGCAGTGTAAAATAAATGATGCATCTTTCAGAGAGCACTGTACAACAGCACGGAGCTACCAGAACTACTAAAACACTACATGAAACTAGATGGTCTAAAAGTAACAGAGGAATGAATAAGTGTAACTGAACATTCAGTTATTTTGCTGAATAAGAACCTGCAGAGGAAATGCATAGCTTTTTTTTATTCTCCATGTTCCTGGGCCTACTCTATAACTTTTTTCCATTCTGTAATATCCTTATCAAGATCCAGAGACTAGAAACAGTCACGCTTAATGTACTTAAAATGGAAAGTGTGAGTAACATCTGTTTTCAAGTCCAAAATAGAAGTGCCCATGAAAGGATAATACAAACAATAATGTTTGCAATATATCTGCAGCAATACTCTATGACTGGTAAGAAATGTATTATACATTTTTCAGAAAAGGGAAAGAATCCAAGAAACCACAGCAGAGCTGATCTGATCTCTATATATGTAAAGAGTTCATGAATGGTGAAACACATGCAGGTAAGCTGAATGTAATACAATTTGATGTTGTTTCTCAAGAAACACATAATTAATTGGAAAGCACTTGAAATGGCAGGACATACAAATGTAATAAATTACAGAAGACTACCATTAGAATGAAATTTGAAGAGTACTGAATGATGCTCAAAAGTGAAATAAGAGTGGGAGTGAAAATCGCTAAAGGCATTACTCATGAGCTGCCATTTGGACAGACTTTACTACATATTACCACTACCAAGATTATCACAGAAAGTCACAGTGAACTACGCTGACAACAAAACTGGGAGAAGCTGTGAATAAGGACAAGATTGAAATAGCCAGGAAGAAATAAAAGAATGAGAAAGGCCTGTATATTTGACTTAAAGAGGACTATGACACAATTGGTCACTATGAAAAGCGGAAGCATAGTACTGTTACCTCATTTGAGGTAAAGGTTCTTGGACCAAAAGAAAAGCACTGATTATGTAAAAGGCACCGGTAAGAGGCCATCTGAAATACCATATTAAATTCTAGTCATTCCTGTGCAAGAGTGTTAAACTCAGAAGAGGGCATGTGAGATACAGGTTTGCTAAATCCAAAATCCTATAAAAGCAGATGGAAAATAGTTGACTTATTCTGATTATAAAACAGTAGACAAAAAAATTCTAGTTAGGCTAAAGGCCATCAGGGCAAAAGAGTATGAACTTGATGTGAATAAATTTAGATTGAAAGGTTGATCTTCTAACTACTAGACAAGAGTAGCTAAAGAGACTAAAACTCCCAAATAGTTCTAAAATGGACCTTAACACTATTTTAACTGGATTACAGGACCTAGTTCCTGCAACTACAAGGGAAACTACTGGATAATCCAAGACAGTGAACTCTGCTGTACTTCCATGGAAATCTGTTCATCAAAATGTTTCTATGAGTAGATGCATGTTTCAAAAAAAGCTCCCCCACTAACAAAGATACAGGCAAATTATTTTATTTTCTACCTCAGTAGCAGATCTAGGGATTTCAGCAAATCACAACTAATACATGTTAGCATGGTCTCCTGGGAACTACTGCATGGAGTTTGAGGCATTGAAAGAGAACTTACAGTCGAAAGTAATCAGACTGAAAAGAAGTCTGTCAAACACAACCAAAAAGCCTGAATTTGAGGCAATTTACTTTAATGAAAGACAGTATCAGAAAAAGAAAATGGTTGAGTATTCTAGAATATAATAAAAGCTATTTCAAATATAACAGAATCGTTTCTAGATGTACTGAGACAACATGAAGTAACAAGTGTAAGGGAAATTATATAAATATCTTAGGAAAAAAAAAGCTTTCTAATGATGAGGATGTACAATTCTGAGTTACGTCTCCTTAGGGGTTCATGTAGTCTGTTGAGGTTTTAGAGGTTATGCAGGATGCTTCTTTCAGGAGTAAGTGAATGGTAAACAGAGGACGCTTTCAGTTTTACTGCCTATGACATGGTGTTTTGGGTTCTGGGAAAGGAAATTACTAGTCTTACCAAGAAGTAAACTAAGGAAAAGAGTATATGTTTGAGCATGCTGGCAGAATGATGATCTCAACAATGGGAAGTAGTAATCAGTCAAGTTTCAGGGCCGTGTCAGACTCTTGGGTCGGATTCATCTCAGATATGAAAGCTTGCCTTTGTATCTGACAGAGGAATCTGTTATGATCCCAGCTGAAGAGGGCTCAGCTACTTGGATTGACACTGATGTGGGGCTATAGACTTGTTTCTGTCTAGGATTGGAGGTAAAAGTGCAAGGCAGCTAAGAAAACAGTATTATGTTTTACTGCTTATGCTAAACAGCTACCAGAGATAAGATGAAAGTTGTGTTTTTAATAAAAAAGGAACCCAAATTAATTTAGAATGGAGTGAGATAATCTGGGGGAAACACAAAACAAAATTGCAGTCAGTACAAAACAAATCATCCTAAAGACATACTTTTCTAAATCTGATTTTCATGTCCCTTTTGTTGAAATCATGTGCAACAATTTTCAGAATTGCAATACATGTAATAAATGTTGTATTTAATATACCCTTTCTAGATATTTGTCACTTTTTTTCTGGGAAACATGGACCAAAAAATTTTAAGTTTCTCCTAGTGAAGAAAACAAATTGGAAAAAGCTATCACATATGAAACATTTTGCAAGTCCTGCTATTTTAGAGTTGTCTCTATTTTCTTCCATAGTTTTGTTGTTTTGGTTTTTTTTAAAGCGTATTCCATTCTGTAAACTGTCATTCAAGATGTAATCCAGTGTTTTCTTTCACTATTTCTAGGTTTGTAGGGAATCATCTCTGTCAAAAGCTTAACTACAGATTTATTCTTTATGTGTCTTGTCTTCTATTGTTTCTTTCAGACTTCAGGCTCAGTATTTGGGAATCATATGAATAACCTTTCCTTGGGCAAAACATAGTCTAGCAAAGCCACTATTTAAAACATCAATCTGCTCCTTAGCATCCAAGGAGAATAATATAATTTATTTTTATATGAGGACTGACAAAAATTTGACAGAATTCATTCTCCTCCTTTCCTTATTCTTCCAAATGGATCAGAAATATTTACAAATTTAACTTAATCTTGCAAAGCTACACAGGGTGATTATTTTGTACATTATTCTTACTTATATCTGGAACATAACATTTAAGTTTGTAAAGAGATGAAAACACTGCATTATAATTTTTTATAAGTTTTTATAAATTTAAGAACAGAAGCAATTGTCTTCTTACCATAAAACAGCACTTGAAACATACCTTATCAAATTATGGGTTTTCTGTGCTAATTCCAAAAATCTCACTGCTATGTAGAGATCTTCACTTAATTAGATTAATTTTAATTAAACTTATTCCACAGAAATTGTGAGTCTGGCTTAAAAATTTAAATCATTAAGGTCTTATAAAAGTTCTACCCAAGCACTAACCTGATCTAGTACTCATTTACATTGACAGGATCACAGCCCAAAACACTATGGCATAACTATTTGATGAACTGTAACAGTGTCATGGTTTAGCAAGGAGTTGCTTTTGCTTGGCAACAGGGTTGCAGTGAAGATCCAGTAAAGAGTTTTTGGACCCTGCTCCAGCTCTTGGGTTTAGACCCACCTCCATCCCAGCAGGGCCAATCTGGTGGCTCTGTGATCACTATTTAGGAACGGGAATTTGAAGTGCTTGACAGGAGGTGTAAGAGTGGTACAAGATGGAGGTGACCACGCGGACCCCACGTGCCTTATTGCTGCTGTGTTATTAAGTATTGGTTGACAAAACAGTTCTAGAAAACAGTTTTTATCACACATCTTAGGGCTTTTACTGAGGTCCAAATCTTATCTTACTGACTGAGCACACATTATTTTTGAAAGCAAACCTTCCCAATTACCTTCATTCAAAATGAAGCCAGTTTGTGCACTGAGACCATGGTCCAAACAAAATGTGTTAAGTACATCCCATCAAGCAATTAACTTCAAAGCCACACTCCTATTCAAACTAATGTGCCACCATAGATGCATGCTGATTTTTCTGGTGTGCAATTTTAAGAAAGATATCGG
>WBNH01006850.1:2075-60615 GCA_013401255.1 Urocolius indicus | reverse complement strand
AATGAAACATACTCTGTTTTGTAGCCTAGATAAGGCTTGAGAGTCTCTCGGGAAACATATATATAAGTAATACATCAGTTATAAGGATAGCATGAGTATAGAGATAAATACATCTCCTTAAAGCAGCTTCATATATCTTCTGATTCTCTTTCTCTCCATAGAACAACTGTTTGATAAACCAATACTAGGTTTTAAAATATCTGGACTTTAGCTTGTAGTTGAGAGGTTGAATGCAGACAGACTCTCCTCCTAGAGATTTTATGCTCAAATAATTGCATTAATTTAGAAGCATTCCAAGAAGCAGTATTTTGTTAGTCCTTCCTAAAACTTGATTCACCATTCTACATTTCCAATGAAAATATTCTTTTCTTTCCTAGAACCACAATGAAAAAGTATGAAATAATGTATCAAACAAGGTTTGTGAATCCTAATTTCCCACTGGGGATTTGCTATGGTAAGTATTAGAAGACAAACCAGTCACACCAAAACACATAATTTTTACTGCTTCAAGCGGATTACACCCATTCTAAATAGAGTGATCAAATTATTTTACACAGCTGTAGTGGTTTTGCCTGGGACAGGTTTTTTTGGTGGCAGGGAGCTACAGGGGTAGCTTCTTTAAGCAAAGAGTTGCCAGAAGCTTCCCATGTAGCTCACAGTTAGGGCCAGTCAGTTCTAAGCTGGCCCCTGCACCTGACCCAGGCCTGGCCAACTAGTGATGGAGGTGATGCCTCTGTGAATAACATATTTGAGAAGAAGAAGAAGTTGTTGCACAGTTGCATGGTCAGTGGAGAAGGAGGGGGAGGAGGGTGCTTAGGCACTGAAAGAAAAGTCTCCCCTGTGACATGTGGTGAGGACCACGGTGAAGCACGTTGTCCCCGTGTAGTGCATGGAGGACCACTGGGATGCAGAGACCCACTCACTTCTCTCATCCCTATAGAATTATTAAAGTATTATCTGCCCACCTGCTGATTCTAGTACACCTGAAGTCACCACAGAACCCTTCCACCATAGCTTTTTTCTAATGAACCAAGGTCAGAATAGCAACTTGAGATAGTACTGAAGCAATCTGCCCAAAGAGATTTAAACCTGTCAGCTGGAAGAAGTTTGATGTTTCCATGGTTTTCTGTTCTACACTGTTGAAATTGCCATTTGAGTAAACAGAAGTCAGAGGAGTGACATTTTTGTTAAGTGTGAATCAGGAGGTTGTCTTCTGATTAGATTCAGCTCAGTACTTAAGCATATGACAATATACCTGATACTTTGTCTATACAGATTGGATATCAAAATACATCAGTTACAATGCACGACACTCAGACAACCAGAATATATCCATTCCAAGGGAGATGAGCAGTTTCACGTAAAACAACACAGCCCACAGACTTAAGTACAAGCAAAACCACCTATACTGCTTTGCAGCAAAGAATGCTAAAAAATCTGTTATCAGATGCAGAGCAAAAACACAGGGTAGTGTTAAATAACATATCAATGTAAAGGGCTTTACTCTGAAGGTTGGCAGGCAGAGAATTAATAATGAAGTATACCTATGGTGTAAATGGTATTTCAGAGTGTGTAACAGGAAAATATAAGACCAAGTTCTGATAGACACTAGCATGGACTAAGAGAAAGAAAATGGGATTTGGAAACACTGTCACGGTAAAAGGATGAATGGTTCATAACATAAATTGTAAACTGAGAGATTAAACAGGTTTATAAATTCATCACAATGATTGTTATTTTTTTTAAAATGAAAGTACTAAAGACTAAATGAGAGATACACAGAAGGAAACAAGTAACAGAACTCAAGTTCTCTTCAGAACTATGGGATGCTATATATATATGTGCTCTCATGAGATCTAAAACTGAGTATACCATGCTTTCTATCAGTCCACTCTAATAACGCTGAAAAGCTACAACTAGTATAAAACATTTGAGCTACTACATTTGTGATTTGGAGAATCTGAATAATAATTAACACCGAATCAAACAAGAAAATTAGCACAATGTTATCTTACTATTGACTATTTCAGACTCTCTGCAAGTGGAAAATAGTTGAAGTATTTGTAGCAGGAAAAGATTAATGCTCAGAAAAGGATTTTCTTTTTCCATTATGGCAACTGGTAGTATGCCACCATAGTTTTCTCTTCAAGTATGACTGTTTGCTTTTATTAAAAAATGAAAAGCCACTGAAATTCATATTACAGTATTAAGTTGTTCAATCAATATAAGCTTAGTTATAACCTTTAACAAATAAGAATAAATTTAGAATTTTGATCAGTAGGTATGTCCATCCCAGCTAATAATTTTTTTTCAGTAGCTTATACTGCAGAAAACAGTAAAGGATATTTCTTCAGTTGTTACAATAACATGTCGTGGAAATAAATGTCATTTATTGATGGTGTTTCAGTTTTTTAACTCTAAAGCATAAATTATGAATTCTATATTAATCAACCATTAATTAATTAATAATTAATTAATTATATTAATTCAAGTTAATGTAACTGCTCATATGATTAAGATTTTTTCCACTTTTTCCAAATTTCTGATACTTTTTCTCAAAATTTGCTAATCTGTTGGCTTTAGTAGTAGTCTATTGAGGTAAAATACTACACATTACATACCTCTCCAGCTTCACATTTTGGGTTGTATTTCCTCAAGGTCACTTTGTTCTGTTTTATAGCAATATGGAAAAAAACCTAAACATTACCAATCCATAATAAAAAGTAATAAAATCATGGTGTCACTATTATAATAACCTGCCAAGATGGTAAATTCTCTGCCACTACTGCAGATTTCCATGACACTTTTGTAAGCATGTATCATAGGATACAGAAAGGCCTCTGATACAAAATAACAGCTGAAAAAATATCTACCAAGTATACCCTAATTTTTCTTGCTTTCAAAATGAAGTCTTACTCTTTTAATTAAAGTTGATATTTTTCTTCTTTGTTCGTATTCTCTCCATTATAAAAATATTTACCTTAGTGATCCAAAAATGAACATTTATATCTCAAGACTTCAAAAGTGCAGGATTGTATTTAATCAAACTTTGCTGAAAAAAAAACCACAAAACAGAGATGTTGCCCAGCATCTCAAAAGAACACTGTAGCCAAATATAGTATATTAATAACAGTCTTATCCCAGAGAAGGTGGAAACATTCTTTATTAATACTAAATTATTTAGAAACAGAATTGAGAGAAAAGATTTTAGTCTTGCCTTCTAACTTTCAAACTGCCCTCTGCTACTCAAGTAGTAGCCATATTTACAGATATGAGTCAGAATCAGAAGAGTGAAAAATGACACTAATAGGATGAACCTTTAGACAACTCAATGCCCTTCTTAACATTAAATAGTATAGTAAGATAAGCCACAATGAGAAACTTTTAAACATAAATTATTTCCCTGCATTATTTCACCTTTGGACAAAAAAAAAAAAAAAAAAAAAAAAGAAAGTTTAAGAATTTGTACCAAAAAAGGTAAAAAAAAAGAGTTACCTTTTAGCTTTTCCCCAAACAACAGAAGTATCACTTCTAGGTATGCTACTAGTAAAGCTGTTGGTGGAAGACACACATGGAGAAAACTGTGAGGAAGAGTATTACAAAAAACAAGCCAGCAATGTGCTCTTAGAGAAAAAACAACATGACAATGGGGAACAGCCTGGTCTTTAATTTTCAATGTTTTCAGTAATTGCTTTGTTTAATGAGAAGGAAAAGTGATAATATTATATTCTGGAGCTTGAAAGATTTAACTTAGAAAGAAATTAATTCTTAACTCTTTTAAATTTATGTTGCAGAATATAAATTTCAAACTTCAAGTTTCGTGCACATCACGAGTGAGATGAAGTAAAAAATCCTACAGTGAAATAAAGCGGTATTTTGGAGCAAGAATACCACAGTCATGTAGCAGAGTACACAGAACTTTGTTGTTAACAATTACAGAAAATAATTATCTTGGTTTCATAAAAACTATGAGTAATAATTAAAAAACCCCTAAAAAAATATATTCCAATGACAGAAATATGTTCTGTGGGATAGCCTTATAAGTATACATAAGTCAATATAGAGTTGTAATTAGACCACTTAAAACCATTTAAAACAATTCAACAACAAGGGATGTGATGAAACAAAGTTCCTTTCTTGGTAAAAACAATATTTTCACTAAAATTTGTTACGTTATGTTTAAAGAAAAACACCTGGAAATACGTCAGATCCCGCTGTTTTCAAGCTATCATGTGTTGGCCCAGCAAATCTTAAAAATCTTTTTGAGGATTGAACTGTTAAAAAACAAACAATTACATTAATACAACCATTTATCTGGAAAAGCAAGCAGCATACGTTAGGTTAATCTACACCCTTTAACAGACTTGTTCTTCAATGGATATTAATATCTGCCTAATGTCTTATACATAACTCTCATTAAAGGAAGAAAAAACAATGGCAAAAGCATGATACCAGGAAAAAACATCTTTGTTCTGAACAGCACCTAACTTTAGGTTTAGTTTGAAGTATAGTCATGTTTTACAAAAGAACTATCACATTTTAAATTAAGATGGTCCACAATGAGGGAAATGGGGACAGGCATAGTCCAAAACAATGAAAATATTTATCTGCATTGTTATGATACCCTCAGCTGGGATGTCAATCAATGTGTTCACTGACCAGTAATGATGCAACCAACTTGGTTTCTGTCATAATTGTGATTTTCTTAATTTACCCATGAAATTAAATAGAAGGTATTTTATGATTATTTTAATTTGCATTTCTTCTACTTTACATAGAAATTAAAACATGTTCATAAAGATTGCAAGGCTTTGCAAGACCTACAAGGCTTCTGAAAGAATACAGACGTATCTTTCAGGTAGGCATTCTAGTATAAGTCAGATCTGAGTTTCTCTCACAGAGTTTCCAGAGATACAGAACAGTGTCCAGCAGAAAGCTAACAATGGCTATTAGCCTCCTCTGCATTTCGTGTTCTTTGTCTCCACCTCCTGCTTGGAAAGACTGTAAGTTACAGGAAGGTAAGGTATGCCTGTCATTTTCAATTCTCTTGGGCAATCTGGGAAAAAGTGATTGGAACAGAAAGTCTTGAATACAAAAGATGGTATTAAAAAAACAAATATATCATCAGTATCAATTTTTTATGAAGATGGGCTACATAATTATGTGGCACTAAATCAGTGTTTGTTGCTAACTTAGGTTAACTATTCAAAAATATTGATGGGAAATCATCAATTCACCCTATCTATTATACAAATGGTACTTGTACTTCTCTACAGTGTTGTTATGGAAAACAGAAGCCAGGCAGATTCTCCAGCTTTCAGGACAAAGTGTGTTAAAGGAACTGCCTGTACTCATCATTTTAGAATATAAGCACAGAATGCAATTGAAAATGCTTAGGAACATAGGAAGAAATAAAACCTTGCTTGAGAGAAAAAAAAAAACCAACACGGAGATAAGATAATCATAAAAGTGGTCTCATATATGATGGTTTTCTACGATTAATAGTTTAATTTACTTCACTTCTTTACCATGTATCACGTCCATAATTTTTTTTTGAGGAGCAAAACTTTTCAAATTACTTCATTTTCCCCAAAGACATCCTTGAAGGATTGGAGGAGTTTTACTGAAAACCATATTGGATTAAATTTTTCTCACTGGAATATTTATGTTAAGGCTTCTTCTAGAATTCTGCTGCACTAGCAGAAACAAAACTAGTATTTCACTAAAATTCAGCTCCCAAAAGAATATAATCAGATTCTCCATTGATAAAAAATTATGTATGCTTTGATTTTAATAAAAGTATATTAATTTATAGAAAATGATAATCATACTGAAAACCAGTCTGTTTAAATTTCCTTATGTCACTACTAGCTGTCCATATGGTCCATAAATATTTTATGCACTGTCAAGTTGATTTGTGTGTCATGATTCAAAAAATATAACCCACCAGAAACAAACAATGAGAAAACAACCCTGAAAACAACAGTAGTAGAATCATGGAAATATTTCAGTTGGAAAAGACCTTTAAGATCATCAAGTGCAACCACTCACCTCACACTGCCACGCCCATCACTAAACCATGTCCCTCAGCATCTCATCTACACATCTTTTGAATATCTCTAGGGATGGTGACTCCACCATTTCCCGGAGCAGCCTGTTCCAGTGCTTAACAATTCGCTCAGTGAAAAAGTTCTTCCTAACGTCCAACCTCAATCTCTTCTGTCACAACTTGAACCCATTTATTCATTCATTACTGGAGACCCCCATCTCACTACAGCTCCCTTTCAGGAAGTCATAGAGGGTGACTTTATGCAGTCGCTCAGCCTCCTCCTCTCCCAGCTAAATATCCCTATTTCCCTAAGCCACTCCTCAGAAGACTTGTTTTCTAGACCCTACACCAGAAATCTTACACAGGAAATTTTGTCAAAGATTATCAAAAGGTAACTGAATGAATGCATCTAGAAAAGTTAAGCACTGCAAACTGATAAAGTATGAACAGACATACTGAACTATATGGGATGTACTTTTTGCACTATGTAGTTAGTGCAAAAGGAAAGTAGTATTTTTTTACAATAATAATTTAAACCCAAAGATGGAGCTCTTGAACTGTTTTATTTTAAAATAGGTAGAAAGAGTGGAAGCAATATAGCTACTGAAAGCTGATAATGTAAAACTCCTGGAATTACTTGCTTGGTATCTTCAAGGACATTGCAAGCTAGCTTTTGAGAAAGTCAGATTAAATGCTCTTTCAGATGTACTTTCTTGAGTACACATTTCACTTGCATAGCAGCCATTTCACTGAGTAAATGCTTCTGCCTCACTCTCCTACACTCTCTCAATTTCTAAACTGCTTTTTAATTTTTTTCCAAGCCTTTTTTTCAGGCTCTCATATCTTTGCTCTCATCCAGGAACTGGAGGCACTTCCGGAATGGCACTTCCTTCTAGCATAAGTGATCTTCTGATTCTCACTCTCTATTTTAAGACTGCATGTGATCAGGATAAAAAGGCACTTTTCATAAGGAAAAAAAGTATCAAGAGGTCATTACGTCACACAGAAAGAGCAACAAGAAGAAATAAATGACAAGGGAACTGCTTAAACTCCATTTTAAAGTCAGTAAATATATTATTTCATCCTTTCAATCTGAATCTGCATTGGGAAAAGTCATTGTACTAATTAAAAAAAAATACATTTCTAAATTAATTTAAAGCAACCCAAAGCACTAGTAATGTACAGGATCTGATTCTTCATTATCTTGTACTAAGTATGTGTCCTGGCACAATACAAGGTGTAAGCAACAGTTCCTTTTGCAAAAATGAACACAGATGAAGAAAAATTCACATATTTGACACATGCAAATTTTGGGTAATTTGCCCCAAGTCCAGGGTGATTCAAGCTTCCCAGCTGCCTGAAATGCCATTCCCAAAGGCTGGAATCCAAGGGTGCCATGTAAAGTTGCTAAAGTAACGTAAGATTCATTGGGCAACTTGTAAATTCAACAGCTTTGCTACTAATTTACGCCACCACAACAGGCTAAAGATCCTACAGTGAGTTAAATTTAAGTGTAAAATGCTAACATCTTATTGGATGCATTATAAATCTATTTGGCAGACATAGAGATGCTATGCAAGCACTGAGAAACTGAGCTCATTTATTTTTAAGGGGTTCTGCCTATAGGGAGAAAGAGTCTCAATGTGAGCGCAGGAAAGGGTTGGGTTGTACCTGCGCAGACAAACAACCCCCTCCCTGGTCAGAGGGAGTTACAGCAGTGCCTGGTAAAGAGAGGGCCCTTCCCAATTCCTTCTCAAGTGAGGCACCCGGGTAAATTGGTACTGACCCAATAAGCATTCATTCCTATGCCCACTGAGTTGAAAGGGAATGCCACACATTCGCTTAAAGTTTCATATAAAATATATTCTGTTTCATAAAATATTCTTTCTGAATATTTTGGTCTCGCTCAGTGAAATACCCCCATCTCATTAATCATCTTCATAATAATTCAGCAGAAAATGACATTTGGTCTGAAAATCACAGTGGCAGGAAACAGTTTAAAATGAGCTTTAAATTATTTTTAAAATCTATTTATTAATAAAATACAAGTACTACTAGAATGATCAATTGGCATAGTTTCAGTTCATTTACTTAGATATAAAAATTCTGTGAAGCGATAGGAAAAGATTTATTTAAGTTATGGTAATCGCTAAAAGTTTTTCTCAAAGTAATTATATTTTGAGATAATTTTTGTAAAGAGATTTCTGCACCAAAAGAGTATATAAATAGCAACGCTACTTGCTTAAGTTATTTTTGCTCAATTATGCTAATAGTCAAATGTTTTTCTATATCCAAGTATTTTAATTACAGCTGGCATTTCTAAGCTGCCTATTGATGGTAAAATGCTGTGCAGAAACATTACCATTTCTATTACTAGTCATATGAAAGTCACACAGGAGAAACCAAACTTCAATTTCTAATCTGTCTCAGTTAAGTTTAACTATTTTAACAGAAAGACTGCAAGATATGAACTACATCCTGTTTTCTAGTAAGACTTTGTATTTCCCTTCTGACAACTACACCACTAACACATTTCATAAGTTAAAAAGACTTATTTTCCTTTTCATAAAGCAAGCTAAAGTTTAAAATGTTCTGTCTTTTCAGTATGATGGAAACTTCCTGCAAATGGGTCAGAAGACTCAAATGTAAATAAGGCATTTTAAGAAACACACTCCACATTGCCCTCAAAAAGTTGGATTACTTAAGGAAAAACACAGAAGCTAAAACTGTCACATTAGTAAAAAAACCCAATCAAAAACAAAACCCAAACCAAACCTACCAAAAAAAATTATCTTAACACCTCCGTGCAGTAAAATTCAAATAAGTGGGGGTGCTTCTTGAGTTGGCAATGTCTATTATGCCCACTAAAACCAAAGACAGGATAAATTCTATTGACATTTCAGTGAATCTATACTGAAATACTGCACATAGGTTTCCCCTTTTTTTTTTTTTGGTCAGATTGCAGAACTTTAAACTTTACTTCTGATCTTGCTCCTACAAAAGACTGTGACATACTAAAGGAATCTGGGAAACTCAATCATAATCAGATCACGGATAATCGGATAATCAGATAACAAGAAGATCTGGCACCTATGCACACTACTAATCTAATTTCATAGTATCAGAAAGCCTAATTGATTTGCTACATTCAAATTTCAAAACCTCACTAAGGTTTTGAAAGGAAGCAACAGCTGTCATTTCAGGCCATTCCCAGTCTTAAGAGGCCACACAACTGAATTTCCCCATCAGCTGCAGCTATTACACACAGTGGATACGGGATCAGCACTGGCACACCAGAAATGCAGAGTTTGTTATCCTACCACATAAGTATTTCTGTACCTCAGAGCCCTCAGCAAAGTGACTGCAGTTCTTTCAGTGGAGTATCAGTGTTACCAGTTACTCATTGCCTGTGTAACTTGCCTGGGGTGTTACAGGCACATGGCTTCTTTGGTAGGCAGGAAGGAGAAACGCTCTCCCCAGCACTCACTTGAGGAAAAGAAGAAAGATTACATAATCCTTTAGCTTTCCTGCATCCATCTCCACCTCCGCATGTGAAGGAAAGAAACTTTAATCCCACTGTTGGATATGGTGGGTGTAGATAGGAAAAACACTGGCAGGTCTAGAACAAATCCCACCAGGGAAAGCTGGATGTTGAAGGGCACAGCTCCTGTATTACGGAACAGCACACCTGCGATGGCAACAGGCTGCGAAAAGGATCACATATGTAATGACGGGTGCACCTGCTTTTGTAGAGCAATGTACGTAAACACACGAGCGCAAGGACAATGGCGTTGCAGAGACTGAGCTCAGGGAAACTTGTAAAATTCACACTCGATGCTCCAGGCAGGGCAGGCACAGGAGGCTGCAAGGTTTCAAAACTGCCAGCACCGCCTTCCCCGAGCTGCACGTCTAGGGCCAGCAAGAAAGGGCTGCCAGTGGCTGCATCCCGCCGCGCCGACACTCGCCCGTGGCAGCCCGCGAGAGGCACGGCCGCGCCTGCCCCCGGGAGCAGCCACCGCACCGCCCCGCACGATGCGTGCGGGGGGGGTGGGCAGGAGCATCAGGACGAGGAGACGATGTGCGCGGAGCAGGCGCCGTGAAAGCGAGTCCCGACAGCGTCCCGGCCCGCCTCTTGCGGTCAGTGCCTTCAGCGCCTTCGCCTTTCCTAGCCGTGGGGAAGTGAGCGGCGGGGCTTTCCCAGCCGCAGTGCCATGCTCTGCGCTTGCATCTCTGGCGAAAGAGGGGAAGGGGTGAGGTTTTCCCATCCTCAAACCCCAGGGGAACGTCTGCCGTTGCCGTAGCTCCATCTGTCATCGTCCAGTCTCTGGTCTATTAAGACACCGGTGAGGCTGCACCAGGGGCAGCTCCTTTGAAAACAGTCAGGCCTGTGGAGCTGAGAGCGGCCAGACGTACAGAGCTCTGGCTTCTCGTTCAGTGCAGTTCTCCGTAAAAGAGGAAAAAAACCCCCAATCAACCAAAACCAAACAAACCAACCTCCACCAAAAAAAAAAACAAACCCAAAACATTTCCATTTCCAAAGCAAAGAATTGTGTGCTCACTGTTATGAGCATTTACCGTTGTGCTGCTTAGTCTTTATTGTGCTGCAACAAAAGGGCAATTAAGAAAGTATATAATGTAAATAATGCCAGGATAGTTTCATGTTCCTGTAGCATCTGAGTAATCTGTAGTAGGGTAGAAAAAAGAATTTTTGAAGTAATTTTTTTGGAGGGGTAGGAGTAGGGAGTTAGCTATGAAACAAGGAAAATTTCACTTCATTGGAGGATTTGATGTGCTGTTACTGTTCCAGAGAATAAAACCAGCTATTTACATTAAAAAATCAAATAAAACCAAACGAACACAAAGAACCAAACCAAACAAGCTAACAGCCCCCTCCCCCAATTCACCAAAACCAAAAAGACTGCTCCACCAGAATCCTGAATCAAAGTAAATGGCAGACATCTAATAAAGAAGACTAGCTTAGACATATGACCAGATCATCCATATGCTTCTTCAAAGCACAGATCACTAGAAGAAATAATTCAGCCTTACTTGGCAAATGGGTTTCCCAGGATAACATGGACAGAATCCCTGTCAACAAAATCCAAGACTGAACGCAACAAAACATGAGTAAATCTGTCAGTGTCTTTCATCTTGTCCCTTACCTGGGTCCCATGTTTTCACCTCTCCTGCCATCTTTTTCTGAAGCTTTCCCGGCACAGGTAAAACAATAGGGAAAAAGGTTAGTCTGCAACAGTGGTTGTTATTTCTAGTCTAAAACTGATTATGTTGGTATGAAGATTACTATCAGCAAATATAGACACCGTTATGGCATTTAAAGGCTTGATACTGGCAGAAGTCAAGTTTTGGAAGTATCTTTTCACTAACGTGAACTTACAAGTGATAGAAAGTGGGCACAAGATGTATCCAAGTGTTCTGTGTTTTGGTAGTGTTCACTTAGCTTTACAATGCCAGTGCTGCATTTACAATGTTTTCAGCTGTTGCTTTTACCTATTTTATTTCATGTGACTTATATATGAAAGCTGTCTTAATAAAGAAGGAAGCATTGTTTTTTCTCCTTCATCAGCACACTACTCAAAAAAACCCCACCATGATTCTTCATTATGGTACACATTTTTTATTATTGTAAACCTGTACTGTAGTAAATGTTAGGCCTGTTTCTGATTTCATGTTAATCAAGAGTGAGTTAGGAATTCAGGAGAATTAGATCTGTGTGAGAGTAACATAAATAAGAGAATAATCAGACTTCATGCCCTAATTTTTCCTTACAAGGCCACAAAATAGAGGCCCCCAAAGTGTGAATTGAGCTGTCCAAATAAATGTAGCTGTATTTTTCTGAAGTGCCAGACCTTAGCTGATGGAACTGAATTCATGCAGAGAGGACCCCTTTTGTTTAGCTTTCTAAATGAACACTGTTGATCTTGGGATTAGGAAATGAGTGCTGCATATTCTGAGCTGAGTTGTTAATGGCTTTGCCAGCCTGAAACTCTGGAGGTAATTAAGCTGCATGGAAAACTGATGTCAATGTCATTTACTTATTCCAAGTAATAATTTTAAGTTTTCTGGATTTGCATTTATGTATGATTGATAGGTATGTTTGATAAATGCTGTTTATGTCAAGTCTGTGTTTCAATTCAGTTAATATTTGTGATCTAGATACCAACAGAATAGCTTCTTTTAAAATAATTCTAGGAAAATGCCGTATATTGAAGCTTCTCAGTTTTGTCTGTACTAGGTGAATAAGTAATTTGTAGTGCCATTTAATGTGTGTCTCAAAGGACTAGCTTACTGTGGTACATATGGACCGTGTTTCACACTAGAAGACATTTCAGTGTGAGGTGGTTTCCATTGTTACCAAGAAACAAAAACATCTCTGCTCATTCAATATCTTTGTTCTTTTTGTACCAGACTTCACAAATCTATTTTCAGGAAAGAATTCACTACTTAAACCACTGCCTTGCACATCATGGTTTCTGTGCACTAATCTTCTGGAAGAGGACTTAAGTTTTACTGTGGTTTATTGGCTAGGACTTCAGAAACTTGGAGAAACAGGAACAAGTGGAGTCTTAAGTTTACTGCCATGTAAGGATGATAGAAGAGAATGACTGTGGTTTCCCATTGAGCTGAATGGCAGGCAATTGCTTTTAAAAAGTCTACCTTGTCTATTCAACCAGCTCAGAAGATGGATCACCAACACTATTGAAGTCTGTTAAACATGTGCATGCTTGTTGTGAGAGGTCCTAAGAACAGACATGGCCTTCCCAGCTTTGAAGAAAAAAACAGTAATTCTTAAACTCAATCCATTCACCTTTCCAATAAGGACAAATTACCCTTTATTCCCACACTGGGATGATGGGCCTTTAGAGATCCCTGCTCAGGTTTTGTGGGTCCTGGAGCAGATGCTGACCTGCAGTCCAGTGTTGGAAGACCTGCAGTGTCTTTGGTAGACTACTGTGATGTGAAACCTCATCACCAGGTCTGCATCACAGGAAAGAGAAATCAGCCTGTCCACGAGAGACAGATGATCCTCCTGGAGGAAACTATCCAGGAGAGAAGGTGGAACTCCAGGACTGCATCAGCTGCTTCTCTCAGGGCTCAACTCAGAGGGAAATTAAACTACTAATCTTAATTACCAAAAAAATTGATGATGCTTTTTAACATGAAGCAAAATAAAGTTGGTGGTTACTGTTCCGAATTTTATTATGAAAATTCTGGAAAGCAGAAATAGCTACCTAGAGCTTTTGAAGGCAGACATAAATAGCAGTATGCAGTTTGGCTGAATTTTTACAAAGCCAGTTTCAATGAATTTCATAGAGAAATGCTCATTATGGCTAGAAAAAAATTTTATGGGAACCTGAGCAACATGAGGGGAGGCATGTCTTAGAACATGGTAAAGAAATGTAAATAAGCTTCTCTTTCCATTTTACCATACAGAGATAACACTCACTTAATGGCTAGAAACACTTTATCTGTGTTATTGCCACCATAAAGCCTCTGTTATAAATTGAAGTAGTGTTTTTGGTTCCTTGTTTCTGACTTTGAACTTTGCATTTTAAATCACTTTAAGCTTACTGAAGTCAGAACCCCAAAGAACACAAGAAACCACAAGGGATAAAAAAATAGACTCCGTAGTTTTCCATTTTTTTTCTTGCTCACTCCATATAATTTTCACTCGTACTTGTCAGTAACTGTTCTCCATTTAGGTATGAAATGAGACATCAATCAGAACTGATCAGCTGGTTTGTTTGTTTGCTGGGTTGGTTGGTTTTTTGCAAGCCTCTGGAAAAGTGAAGGCAAAAGAAGATTTGAGATATGCAGTTCTATCTGATGGTTAATTTTTCCAACACAGAGAAAAGCAGAGACACATATAGAGATAGAGATACTCTAGCAGATAGAGACACACCTGAAATGAAGACATGCAAAATCTGATTCTGAATGTCATCAAGGCAATAACCCAGGTTACAGTCAAGAAAGTGGTCTGAAATGGAGAGTACATCCTGAAAGCAGATAAAAACTGTCTGATGGCTATCTGGTGATTTTTCTCTGGGTATTCTAGGTTCACTATTAGAGTGAAATACTGACTCCACTGAACCTGCTGGTAAAAGGTTGAACATAGGACAATCCTTGAATCAGATATAGTCCAACATAAATTTCTTAAGGAAAACTGTGCAAATCTTCTTTCAAACCTAGTATTCAGTTTTCCTGTGATGCCAAGGTATTAACTACAAATGTGTAAATATGGATATGAAAAACATTTATTTTTTAAGCTACTATTTTTAATGAGACTGCATAAACAAATTCCAGATTTCAACTGTGTGATTCAGAGACCAACTGTCAACCCCAAAGCACCTGACGTGAGAAAAATTGTTAATCTTTCTAGATATCAGTCCCAAGATATCTAGAACATAGTTGTTTGGGGAAGTAGTGCTGAAAGAGAGATCAATCAGGCATGTTGCAAGCAAATTGTACAGTCACTTTCTCCACTGTGTTGGGGAGAAATGGAAAAAGAAACAAACCAGAGACAGAAGCAGCCTTTGAGAAGGATGAGCTAAGGTATATAAAACATCTGCACTAGACAGGAGGTTTTCTGTTGTGAGATGATCTAGTGCTGTGGCTTTGGCAGTAACAGTGCTACTTTGAACTTCCCCAGCAGCCTTTTGCATCTACTGAGCAAAGCAAGTTTCTTGAGCAGTGAGGCTATGTGTTAGGAAAGCAAAGGTGAGAAGCTGATGAAGAAGGTTGTTCTAAGACTAGAATGACAGAGCCTACCAGAGAAGGGAGACAGATGAAGAACTATTCTTCATATATTCTCACTTGGTAGAGGGAAGGTGTTCAGTGCTAGAAAACAAAGTCTTTAGGAAGTTGACATTTACCTGTAGAGTCTCCCGCTTGTCTCACTCATATGACAACGGAATTTTGGAACTATTTCTCTGTTCTCAAAATACTTTGCAGTTTTTAGGAGGACTACAGAATTTGACCGTGCAGGTACATTTGTACCTGTAAACCTCGTGACAAATCCCTCATAGTCAGTTGTAATTATTATTCTATTTTGTATGTCTTAACACACAGATGGGCATGGGGATTGCAAAAGGAACCAGGGCTTTTAAGTCTGATAATGAGCAGAGATAATCCATGGGCAGTTTTCTTCAAAAACTAGGAAATGGGAAACACCATAGGGTTTACCTTTAGACTTGACAGTAGTCCTTTTCTTTAAGAAATAAGATGTTAACCTGTGCGGTACTAGAGTGACCATATTTGTAATTATACAAAAGCCCATCTAGTCCAGTATTCCATCCAAGACTAGAGTGACCATATTTGTAATTATACAAAAGCCCATCTAGTCCAGTATTCCATCCAAGACTCTGGGTAATTGACAAAGAAAGTCATCATACTTCCTCTCCACATTTTCATATCATGTGACGATTTGTGTGATGATGATCATACGATGATGGTGTGTTCATAGTAAGTAGTCATGGATTCATAGATTGACCTTCATCAATATATCCATTTGCTTTTTGAACCCATCACTTAATTTCCAACCGTCTATTCCCAGATAATCTGTGACTATGTTAAGCAACAAAGCCCTGAGCCCAGATGGATTACCTCCAGGTCTCTCTACCAGTGGTCTCCATCCACATGGAATATTAATCATTTACCCCTTCCTTCTTTCTCTGATCTCCTAATAAATTGTTTATCCATGTGAAGACCTTACCTTTATTACATTGTTACTTTAAGAGGCTCTATTGAAGAATTTTTATGCAGAACTTGTGGTCACATAATACTAATTTCCCAATGGCCTTAGTATAGGAAGAATTCCCTTCCCAGTTCTTCCTTTCCCGAAGATGCGTTGCTCTGGAGAAGTAGCCATCCAGGGCAAATTAAGCATTAAGCAGCACTCTGAGTGTGAGATATATTAAGGTAGGATTCCAGCCTCTCCTACCTTTCAAGTCATGGTAGGAAAATTACTCTGGACAATGCTGGCGCAGCCTCAGTTTGCAACATAGGTATTTAGGGACATAAAATCTTTTACCTGCTGTCATGGTTTTGTGAGAAGCCACTTTTTCTTGGTAACAGGGAGAGGGGGCTGCAGTTCAGGCCCCATAAAGAGTTCTCAGATTTTCCCCGGGCTCTGAGGTTCGGACATACCTCCAGCCCAGCTGGACCGATCTGGCACCTCTGCCACCACTATTTAAGGAATGAGAAGGGTGTGGAGGAGATAGAAGGGAAAAGCAAGGTGGGGGCAAGATAGAGGTGACCACGTGGACCCTGCAGCCAGGAAAATATAGAAGTGATGCCGGACCACAGACATCCTTGCAGCCCACAATGAGAAGTAGAGACTCTGTGACAGAGCAGGTGAGAGTTGAGACTGTGGGTCAGAGGGAGCAAGCAGTTTAGACTCCAACCTGGGGTAGATGAATTAGAGTTGCAATGCCCTGTTGGAGAGGCCCGTGAAGGGCTGTCCGGTTGTGTGGAAGACCCCAGACTGGAGCAAGAGAAGGCTGGCAAGGAGCACTTCTCAGGAGTGTGATAAGTGGCAAGAGACATCAGGAAACGACTGCAACTCCCATTCCCTGTCCCCTAGCACTGCTTGTAGGGGAAGGAGGTAATGATACCAGACTCTGGGCTCTGAGCCTGGGGAGAGAGAAGGGGTGGGGTAAAGGTGACCTTAAAGAGCTGGCTGCACCCAACCCTACTCTGTATTATTTTTCTGCTGGATATTTTCTGTTTGTTATGTTTTAGTTTGAGACAGATTCAATTAAGTTTTGTTTTCTTCCCCAAGCTGAGTAGCCTCCTCTGTTTTGTCCAAGACCATAAGCAGCAATTAAATCCTCCCTGTTCTTCCAGAGTTCTGAAGTCTGTGGTACTTAAGTCTAAAAATGGTCTTTTGTCCCTGGATGGGCCTAAACCATGACACCTGCCTGCAAAAAGAGGAAGAGGAAAGGTTAGTCTAAGGCAATAAACCTTAAATAAACCTAAAATAAACCCTGCAGTTTTTATGCTAGCTCTTTCCATGGAAAGGAAAAGGAGAAGTAAATATTAGAAGATCGATTATCGCAGCAGTAGGACAGTAGAGTCAAGATGGAAAATTAGCATATACAGTGCAAGAGTAGAGGTCTCTAGAAATTAATATGTACAATTATCAAACCCGATGCAAAATTCTACATGTCCTCCTAAGCACATCGTAGATGACATTAGAGTTTTAAACATAAAAGGAGTAACAGATGCAACCTTTAGCTCTTTAATCAATGAAGGAAGACTACTTTTATGGAATTACTAGGAATTATGGGTAGCTATATTGGAGTTGTACATGCATACCTGTAAAGCAATTACAACATTTCAGACGTAAAACTTAATGGAAACATTTCCATATGAGTACAAGTCATATATTTGCAGATAGCATTTCAAGTATACACAAAGCTGAGGCAATGAAGATGCAGCCACCATCTTTACTGGAAGCACATTATCTGTTTAAGAGACACTTTCTGAAATAATTGTCTTAATTGAAGAATTACTCCATTTGAAAGCTCTTCACAGTGCAAAGGTCCACAAAAATATTTTTTAAAATAGTAACTTAAAATTATAGTACACTGTGCAGAAAGCTCCTAAACACCAAGCTGTATTATTTCAGTATCTACATATAGCATTAGAATACTAAACTTTTACTGAAAGCTGAGATTTTCTTATAAACTTTTGAAGAATAATTATTTCTGGAAGAACTAATTTTGCATTCTGTAGTGGTTTTCAACTTTTAGTCTTTGAACTACTTTCTCCAAAGTACATGTAAAATCTCTACAAATAACTAGGAGAAGTAACTCTATTATGAATTAGCTTAATTTGCTACATAGAGGTCTTCATATGCAGTAGAGATTTTAGAGGTCTGGATGTAAAAAGACAGTTGAAAACTGCTGAAGTAGTTGTCCTGGGTTTGGCCAGGTGTCCTGGGTTTGTCCAGGATAGAATTAACTCTCCGCAGCTGCCGCTGGGGGCGTGTCCAGGCTGTTCAATCCCACGTGACATCACGCTCGGGATATCAGGGCAGCAGCTGGGCCGGGGCGGCGCTGCGGCCAGTGCGGGAACTGCAGTTCTGCCGCCGGGCTGAGCGCCGTGAGCAGTTACACTGGGCATTGCTCGTTTTACTTTGTCCTTTGGCCATCATTGTAACTGCCTACTCATTGTGGGGTTCTATTCAACTGTCCTGATCTCAACCCAGAAAGTTCTACAACTCTCTCTTGATTCCCCTCCCCATCCTGCTGAGTTGGGGAGGAGTAACTAGGTGGTTTGGTTATTGTTCAGTTAGGGCTAAACCACCACAGTAGTACATTCTTGATGCTAAATAATAGTTTTCATTATTCAGAGAGTGGTGTAACAGCTGTATGACTGCCTACTTTTTTTTTTTTTGTTATCATATAACAAAGTATATTTAGAAATACCTCTGTTCCAAAATCACCAGAAGGATTATGCATAGCAGTTTGGATGATGCTCTCATACATATCCCTTACCTTACTTACAGGATTATTTTGTGGGTTTTATCCTGATTCCTTATTGAGATAGGTTGTTTCTGTTCATCTTGTTTATTTATCTATTGGTTCTCCCTTTATAACTTCTAATCGCTTTTTTTGGCCAATATCTGCCAAATTTGACAGAGATATGAACATCTCAATGATAATTTCATCTCTGGAAGATTTTTGAAGGCTGAAGTCATAAATCCATGTTCCTCTTGAGGGAGCTGAAACTCAGACATTATAAGATCTTTCTATGTGGCAGTAGCTCACTTAGTTATCAGCATGTGTGTACTGGCTCAGCAATTGACAAGTTTGTGACTCTATAGTAACTGCAGGATATGGCCTCTTAGTGGGTAAGCCTGATTTACAAGACCTGCTCAGGGAGGTATGGGAATACGAAGTTGTGAGGATAAAAACAGAGAGAAATGTCTTTAGGAAATCAGTCAGTTACTATTCATGGAATAGACTGTTTATTGCTTTCAGGGTTGGCAAAAACCTCTATCCCTAGGGTTAGTGTTAGGGTTATTAGGGTTAGGGTTAGAGCTAATGTAACTTTAGAAACTGAACGTGTAATTGCTAGTTTGAGTTGCATTAGCCATTAGGGTCAGGGTCATTAGATTAAGGGTCACTAGGATTAGGGTTTTCGTTAGTGTCATTAGACTCAGGTTCAATAGGATTAGGGATAGGATTTGGGTTACGGTCAGGGTTACTGTCATTAGGATTAAGGTTAGGGTTAGGGTTAGGTGTTACGGTTAGGGTTACGTTTAGGGTCATCAGAGTTAGGGTCATTAGGGTTAGGATTAGGGTTTGTATTAGGGTTATGTCATTAGGGTTATCATTAGGTTTAGGGTTAGGGTCAGGGTTAGGGTTATGGTTTGTCTTAGGGTTAGAGTTAGGGTCATTAGGGTTAGGGCAAGGGTCATTAGGGTTAGAGTTACTGTTAAGGTTAGGGTTATGTTTAGGGTCATTAGAGTTAGGATTAGGGTCAGGATTAGGGTTACGGTTAGGATTAAGGTTACGGTCGTTAGGGTTAAGGTCATTAGGTTAGGGTTAGGGTCAGGGTTAGGTTATGGTTTGTCTTAGGATTAGGGTCAGGGTCATTAGGATCAGGGTTAGCATTAGGTTTAGGTTAGGGTCATTAGTGTTAGAGTTAATGTAACTTTAGAAACTGAATGTGTAATTACTTGTTTGAGTTGCATTAGCAGGCTTTTATTGTGATATTCAATAATCTGGATACTTTCCTTTTTACAGTTACTACTGTACATGATGAGATGTGAAGCAGACCAAATCATAGCAATGTATGTTGTTATATATTCGTGTATGTTATTTTGTTTTTGACTTATTTTCATCTTCCATGTTATTTAATGTATCTTTGTGGAAGTTTGTAATTCAGAGTAGCAACAGGTAAGTGAACAATGGTGCATTGATTTTTATGAAGCTGTGAGGTTTTTTTCATCCAATTTAAAACAATAAGTATTTGCTGTAAATTGATTAACAGAATAGGAAACCCTTTCTTTCAGTTTGAAGAACTTCAGTGAAAGTTTCTCTCTCTCTACCTGACTGAAACCACAATTTTGCATTTTATATAGATCCCAATCTCAAGGCAAGTACCTGGAGCTCTTCTTATAATGACAGAAAGCATATGTAAATAATTTTGTTTCTAGTCTGCTTTGCAATCAATATGCTTTGGCAATGATTACTGTAGTGTAGTGCCTTTTTACATTCTTCATCTAATTATGTAGAAATAAGCACTATATTTCAGGTAGCTGTAACTGATAATACCAATGCCAGTTACGTGTAACTAGAGACGGAGTCAGCAAAAATACCAGAATGTACAAAACATAGCAAAACCTTATACTTGGACCCTGCCTTGTTTAGTTCAAGTCACAATCAAATATAAAAACCCATCAATGATTCCATACCACAAGACTAATTAAGTCTTTCCCATACTGAAAGTGTAAGGGCATCCTTCATCCTTTACACCATTGAGACTATGAATAATCCTTAAAGTATTGCACATGCTTAAATAGTTCCTTAAGTTGGATCCCATTGTAGCAATGGTCATCAGATACATTAAGTATATGTGAGGGACTGCAAAGTGCATTTGCTGTGCTGTTTTATAAATAACAAATGGAAGGTTACCTTCTTGTAGAAAGCCAACGATATTCTATTAGCTTTAAAATTTATATTCACTATGTTACATTTTCCTTCATGAATAAAATGCCTTAGAAATAAATCCATTTCTGATCTCCAGTGCTGGCTGGTGAAGTATGTGAAATTGTGTTTCATGTTCTGATGAAAAAGAAGATAGCAAAGATGTATGAAGATACATACAATTCACTCTTTAAACAAGCAATCATAGTATCATATATGTTGATAGCATGTTTTGATTTGTCTTAGGAATCAAGTGATTCTTCTGCAAGGTGGGGAGAAAAAAAAAGCAAGGGACTATTTCTACAAGTCAAAAAAGTAAAACACTGTTCCTTTAAAAGCAATTTTTGCTTGAGCTTCCCTTAATTTCTTCATCTTTTGTGCCACTATGCACATTCAGGTAGCAGGACATACATGACTACACAAATTTGTTTCTATCACTCAGAACTCCTGATGTTTTAACAGCATTTAGAATAGGATTCGTCTCATGAACTTAAGTTATCTAAAAGTTTGCATCCAGTCTGCGCCTTTCATCTCCACTTCCTCTATAGACAGCAAAGAGGAACTGGAGTTTCCAAAAGGGCATTCTATACATCTGTCTTCAACACCTGTCACAGGCATGATATGACTGGTGTCTAATCTCTATTTATGGTTTGTCTCACTTAACTGATTATTCAAATTTAGACAAAATAAATCCTATCATCACTATTATCTTTTTGGAAGATAAACTATTTCTTTCAATAAGTGAGACAGTTCTACAGAAGAAAAAGCCTGTGAAATTGTACCATAACTACTTGGTCTCCAGCAAGAAAAATATATTTCCAGGCTTTTAATTTCCATTTAAACTAGAAATATATACCACTGCTATTTTCTATATTGTTCTTTGTCATGTATTTCCTTATTATCTAGCTACTCATATCATTCACTAATGATTACATGGGAACATTTTTCTCTTCATTTTTGGCATTAATCTAGAGCTTATGAAGAAGTTCCTTGAGACGATACATTACCTTCCAAAATCCAGTCTACAGAATCAACAGTGGAAGTGTTGGCTGCTCGTGATTCCCAGCGTTTCACAAAAAGGGGACACAATCCTGAACCTGAAGTAAGCCAAGTCATTGAAAAATTTCTTGCCAACCAGTTTTAGGTTTTTCCAATGAAATGTAGCATCATACAGAAACACCCAGTAATATTTTGTGAAGTCCCAAGCGAGCATTTAAAGTCATCAGCACACTTCAGTAATTGCCTCAAACGATTTCACATTTTCTCCCTCCTCTGTAATTGGTACAGAAGATATACATGCACAGTACCAAAGTAGAGGACAAGGATATTGATGAAAGATTGGTTGATGGGAATGATCCTGTACTATAACAAAGCTCACGTTAACTGCAATAATTGTTATTTTTACTAAACTAAAATTCAGTCCTGCAGTTGGTTCTGATTGCTTTGTGAAAATCTATTAAGCCAAATTACTTAGTAATGGTGTCTCACAAGAAGCATCCAATTATGTTTTTACATTGTTGTAGGTTTCTGGGGCAGATTTCAAACAAGATCTTTTACCTCCCCATAGAGACCTGTTGATTTGTAAGGGTGTTTTGAGGGGGCAATATCAGGGCACTCTGAACACTTCCATTATGAAGTCTTCATACAGAGCCAAGTAGAGATGAGGAAGGAAAGATTGGTCAAAGCAGTACAGGAAAACAGAACTCTCTTTCCAGGCCAGAGCCAGCAGATTTGCTCAGGCAAACTCAAGGGACTGGTGTACTCAATGGACAGGTGTGTTCAATGGACAGGCATACACTGGGAGAGGCAGGTACCTCTACAGAGAGGAAGGGAGATAGAAAATACTTTCATGATGGTTTCTTGAATTTTGCTCGTTGAGGAACATAGATGTAGACAGTGAGAACAGCTTGCAGGGACAGACCAAGAAAAATTCAGACCCTCTTCCCAATGCCTGCAGGGTGATGATGGCAAACTCAGAGGGTATAGCAAAATAGATTTTTATTTTTACAGAATAATGTGATTGGAATTAACCATATATTTCATACACAATTTCAATCGGGATAAGATTATAGGGTTTCTGTTTTAGTAGGCAATGGGTCAGAGGAACACTTACTACACAATATTAGTACTGTAGCTACTATTCATTATTAATTGAATTGACAGTGTCAAGCTAGCTTAATGAATGCTTTTATAGAGAATATGTATTTCATAGAGAATGATGTTAATCACCCATATCAAAGACAGTGGGCAATTCTCTCAGCTCCAGAGGGTAACTTTGAGGGATGTCCTCACTCAAGGAGAAAGATTTTCAGACACACTCCAAAGGAGAGTATGCAAAAATCCTCAGTCATGTTGTTGAATTGAGATCTCCATAGAACTAGCAAGAACATCTAGTTTCCAGCAACAGTGTTTTGTCTGAGGTGTCTGTTTCACTGCCCACTGGCTCGGGAATTTTCTCATCCTCCCAAGTTACTGTTGGAGATAGTCAGGTCAGGCTGTAACAGCCTTCACCACTAAAAAAAACCCCATGAGCTTCAGCTTGATTCTTTTTCACTAGGGAGAGTGCCCTGCTACACTCCACCCCATGACTGCAGTCAATCATCTTTACCTCATGAAGTGATAATGCAGGTACCTCTTGACTCCATGCTATAAAAGTGTCCCATATTTTATATTCCATCATCATATATGTTAAGAAACATCATTCTCTATGTTTCGGTGTATTTATTTTAATGTGACAAGTCTAGGTGATATTAATCATGTGAAGTCTGGAATCATCTACCACACTTGTGATTATGTGATGATTATCAAGACTAGGCATAACATGTTTAGTATCAACAACACTATTACAGAATGTAGTATTCTATTAAAGATTCCAGTAGCAGTTGGAGGCCATTCAAACAAAACATCCCACCAGTGATATTCTCTATCACTTTTTACTCATTCCAACACATGTTGTACGTCCTCTGTGTCATGGTGAACTGTAATCTGGAATCTATGAGTTGCCTCCTTCATTCTTTCTACGAAGTTGTGTAGATCAGGGTGCTTCTAGCAGTGTCTTGACCAATAAGATGTTCATTCCTATGGATGTTGGTGACAGGATGTCATATAACATGTAGTTGCCCTGTGTATTCTGGTACACAATCTTGATATAGAGTAGTTAAAGTCACACCTTGAAATCATAAAATCATAGAGTGGTAGGGATTGGAAGGGACCTTTAGAGATCATCTAGTCCAATCTCCCTGCAGAAGCAGCTCCACCTAGATCAGGTCACATAGGAGTGCGTCCATGCGGGTCTTGAAGACCTCCAGGGAAGGAGACTCCACAACCCCTCTGGGCAGCCTGTTCCACTGCTCTGTCACCCTCACAGTAAAACATTTTTTCTTATGTTTAAATGCAACTTTTTGTGTCCCTGCTTCATCCCATTACCCCTTGTCCTGTTGCTAGATACCATCTAAAAAAGTGATGCCCCAACCTCCTGACATCCACTATTTAGATATTTGTAAATATTAATGAGATCCTCATGTAAGTAAAATTGCAAATGCATAGACTCGAGTGATTGTTAAATGGTGCTTCCAGGTTGGCTATTAACAAATTATCAGAAGAGGTTCTCAGACATACGTAATCTTTTCCAACATACTCTAAGACAGACTCTGGATTATTACCAGAATGCATTTCAAATGACAAACACTCTCTTTAGTGTCTAAGCAAACATCTTGGGCTTTTAAGTATTATTTTCACATATATATCCTTGTGTTCCCTTTGTGATACAGGCATCAATATCAATAGTTTGCCATGTATCGATGTGGTTGTTCTTGAAAGCGTGTATCTGATGTCCTATCGGGTTGTCATGGTTTAGCAAGGAGTTGCTTTTGCTTGGTAACAGGGGGAGCAGGTTGCAGTGAAGACCCGGTAAAAGTTTTGGACTCTCCCTCGGCTCCTGGCTTCAGACCCACCCCCCGGCCCGGCTGGGCCAATCTGGCACCTCTGCGATCACTATTTAGGGACGGGAATTTGAAGTGCTTGGCAGGAGGTGTAAGGGTGGTACAAGATGGAGGCGACCATGCGGACCCCACAGTCGGAGAAGGAGGAAGGAAGGAGGAGCACCAGACCAGAGACCTCTCTGCAAGCCGTGGTGAGAACGCAGGCGGTACCCCTGCACCCTATGGATGGCAACAGNGAGGAGTGGGGAGCAGGTGGTCTTAAAGGGCTGGTCGGACTCTTCATCTTTGTACCATTCTGTGTTGTTTTATTTTGGTTATGTTTTAGGGTTTTATGCTTTAGTTGGTATTATATTTTGTTTTCTTCCCCAAGCCGAGTAGCCTGGTCTGTTTTGTCCTGCACCTTAAGCGGCAATTAAGCCCTCCCTGCCCTTTAGCAATCCTCAAGTCTTTGGTACTTGAGGCTAATCGTGGTCTTTTGTTCCCTGATGGGCCTGAACCTCGACACACGGGTATAGCACCACGTTTTCTCTGAAGATTCTTAAAGCTGTAATAGGATGGTGTAGACAGTCGCATCACGTATAGTTAGTACAAAAGCTGAGATTTTGTTCAGTATCTTGGCTATATGTGAAATTTACAAGCTGCCACCATGATTGGAATTTCTTTTCAAAAAGAGTGGTATGATTCCAGACGACCTTTCTAATTTCTATGCATAAAAGTCCACTTTCTACTTCTCAGATTATTGTAGCAACAGTGAATTGTATCCACAACTGAACTTGAGTACAGCTCAGTCCTAGGGACACATTATTTTTATCAACTCCTATAGCATTGGCTAATTGTTGATGACTACCCATATATATTCTTTCAGAGTCAGAAAACAGAGATGAAAGCATTCACTGATTAGTTCCTAAAGACCACAAAGAGGACTTTAGTTGATCCAATTTATGCAGATTGTTGGCAGTTGCACTCAGGATTTCAGAACCAGTAGTATTTAATACTCCTAGACGAGTTCCCAATGTGCTGGTTATATCCTGCTTGATGTAAGACAGCGTTCTTTGGTGCAACCAAGAGTACCATCCAGATCCAATGCTAAATTTTCCTGTGTTCTCAAGAATTGAATGACATAAGTATTACTAGTAGAGAAGCAGTTCCTTTTTAAAGTAAACTTGTATATACTATCCTAGGAAACTGACTGAAGTCCCAGTACTTGGGGATGAAGAGTAAAAGACAAGTTTCTGCCTCCTGAAGCGGGTCACTTAGCATGTATGCCAATCTAATCATTTACACAGTCTTTTACCAAATTCAAATGAGCATTGCATCATTCCAAGAGCAAAACTGACTTGTCACCACTTCTCTTTTGAGACCTTATAAATATTCTATCAGAATATTCTGTCCATCAAAAATAATGTGATTAATCTATTTCATCTTTAACACTGTAAGCCAAAGCTCTCAAACCTGTCATATACTTTGTATACTTAAGTACAGTGTCCTTGGGGTATTCCTACTTTCTACATTTCTGATGAAACCAAAACAATCCATCTCTCATTTTCTGAAGTAGGAGTTGTAGATGGATTATGTATTTTCTGGTGCCAGGGTAGAGTATGTGCTGAATATCCTCTGCTTGCAGGTGACTCCAGCCTTTTACATCTAAACTAGAAATCAGCATTCGGTGTGTCCTGTTTGGAATAACATTCCAGTGTGATCATGGACATAGACAAAAGGACAATGGACATCACATTTCTGTCTTGTTTCCATTCTTCTCAAGCCTCCTCTCTGCACATATGTACTAGAGCAGCTATTTTTTATGTGCTGCAAGTTCAGCAGATGATTGTTTTCATCTTGGGACATGCCAAGCACACAAGGCAATTTATATCAATGTTTTTTTCCTGTGGACCATTTTAATAAATAACTAGAATTTTGGAGCATGCAGTATATGGTTCAGCTGCCTCCACCAGCTGTCTTATGAATTATGTACAAATCTTTTATTTCCTTTCTATCCAAACAGTGGCTATGCTGGTGCAGTAAGTTTTGAAGACATTGACAATGCTGATGTAGACTTAATCTCACTTAATCATGTGCAAGCTTCAAAGCTCACTATACAAGTACTGCACTGAATGATTCTCCTATTAGCATGACTCTGATGCTGCTTCTTGAGTTCTTGTTATTTGGGAAAGGGAAAAAAAAACAGTTTAAGATCTGGTTTTGGGCCAAAATAATGAAAAAAAAATCAGAGTAACACTTTCTATTCTTTTTCGTAACTTGAACGAGGTCTTTTAACACAGGAAGTACAGTGGGCTTTCAGATTCAAGGTGAACTTTATGTAACTGAGTCAGTAGTAAATTGCATACAGTGGCAAATGCCTACAGTGGTCAATGTGGGTTTGTATAAATCAAAGGAACCATTCAGCCTAGATATACTAAATTGGTTGAGGAAATTGATACAAAATGGCAGGCAGACTTCTTCTGGTACAGTAGATACAGTATGATGGTACAACAGTCTTTGTCCATCTACCTGTGTTACAGTAAGCTTAAATGCAATCTATTTTGAATAAATATGATTTTTTTCATAGAACATTAAGGCTTGATTCTTTATTGTATCACATTAGAGTTGTAGTTTCAGGGAAATTATGCTCCTAACACCATACAACATGCTTTTCAACCAGAAATGTTTGTTAGAGCAACTCCTAGATGGAAAAATCTATGGCCCAAATGACCCTGCCACCCATCCAGTATAGAATGGTCATAATGGATTGACAATAATTGACTTTTGGACCAGAAGCTACCCTTAGTATGCTCATCCTGGGAAGTAAAAGCTGGCTGTGGTAATACCAGTGCAATATATTGTCTTGGTATAATGAACTTTTCAACATCAGCAGGCCCTAACCTAAGATGGGATTGAAATAATTGTATGCTCTCCTTCCTGCAGTTAATCTTGCTAGACTAATTGCACAACCAAGTTTTAAGAACTCAGCAGGCACCTTTCTGTTTTTCTCAATCAAGAAATGCTGCATGTAAAGCTAGTATGAGCACATCTGCTAGATCATATCTCAAAACACTGGCATGTGGTTCCTAATGATGCTGAGACTACCTAACTCAGGCATTCCTGTAAATGCCGGCAGCAGGAAATGAATTTGTGTTGCATTCAAGGCTCAAGCAGGGAGAACATGGAAGAGATGATTCTGAGCTTAGCATGAATAAGGAATTTCTGTTGATGCCATCCTGAATAGTCCTTACCTCCAAAAAAATCCATGCTTATTTTCAAACTGTTCTATGCTTTCATACTTCAAATGCTTCCTGTTCTTTATTATTAATGAACAGGTCTGTTAGGTGGAAGCACGTGTGCCCTTGTTGTATGACTTGAATATTGCCATGCTAAAAACGTGTGATTTTTAACTTCAGTCACTAGATGGCCTTTCAGTTTGCAAAAGCTCCCTGAATGCCATTAGGAACACCTTACTTGTGGCTCGATCCCAAACTGTGAAATTCAAAGGTTTTCACTTTAATCCTTTCCTAAAGTTGTCTTTAGTAGCTTGAGCTGGTATTAAGAATTATCTTCAAACTTTTCAGAAAGAAAAATGTTAAATGTAACAACTTAATGGTAAGAACTAGAAATGATGAAAATAGAAAAAGACTGAGAGGTCTATCCTTTCTGTCTTTTCAGTGGTTTCGCACAGTTCACATTTTTGAGGAAACTACAGAGGAAATGCTTCACTTGGGGAAGCGGAGGGAGAGAAACTGTGAAAATATTGCCCTCTCTTCTGAAGAAAAAGCATAAACATTCCTAGTTGCTGGGATCTTCCTTGGAAGTAGCTGGAATTCTGAGTTCCACCTTAGATCTGTTCATTTGTTTCTTCCATCAGTTTCAGGGAGAATGCACATCCTGTCACACAACTGTGAGGAATGGCACATCATTCTTCACATGGCCTTATTTGTTAACGGTTGTGGGTTCACAGGCAAAGTAAGATGCTAAGCATTATAAGAAGGTCAAATGTGACCGATATTACTGCAACCAAATCGACTAATACCAAGCTTTTATGTACATAATGCACCATTCTGATTGTTTATCTCACTTCCTGCACAAGTCATCTGATTTCTCACAGCCTTCATCTAACTTTTAACTTCTGCTTAAACTAGAACATAAAAAGGTATAAAATCACTATTGAGAAATGTGCTTTAAAAATACAGCACCTATAACATACAACATCATGTTAAACAGAGATTTTTGAGTTTGTAGGGATGTTAGCAAAGCTAACTTAGAGCTAGCTTAGTTCTGCCATGTCATACTGCCGTTGCTGCCGAACTTTGAAGACTAGAAGTTAACGTGTATACTATGCTGCCAACAGGCATCTTATCTGGAGCTATTTGCAGCGTATGTTATCATGGTGGATTTATAAGGTTGAGCAACAGATTCTGTATTACTTTGTCTGTTATTCTCCATGTCCTTTTCCTGGTTTTTAGTGACTGAGGTTATAGGTTTCATTGATTTCTGGCAAACAGTAGACAAAAATCTCTGAAACCTAAAGACTCAGACATCTGAAAGCTGTGAAAAACTTAATTCCACGTGAAATATTGCACTAAATTTTTCATACGTATTCTCTGTCAATGATTATCAGACATCAAGATTACTGTGATTTTTAAGCAGAAGAAAGTCAGAAGACATAAAAGTGATCCCTATAGTTGGGTTTTTTTCCTACACAGAACTACCTGTGTTTGCTGGTAGTTCTGGAAACACCCAACAAAATCATCGAGAAGTTAGATAAATGCATTGGATTTATATGCCTAAATATGCTTTGTAAGTTGGTAAAATATAAAAAATCTTGTTGTAGAAAGGCACTTTCACTCTTTCATGGACTAGCAGTTGCACTTCCTGCCTGCAGCATTTGGGCATGGGTGCTCAGGCATTGCTCAGAAGGGAGATATTATTCTTCCTCACAGCATGCAAGAAAGTGTTTGCCATTCAAATTATTAGCAAAGCTGAAAGTAGCTAAGAGTCCTCTGTCATGTAATTTTGCAGAGACAAACAGGAAGAGTGGTGAAGCTGGGCATGTTTTGTATGTTACCCTTGCACCCACCTTCTCTTCCTTTTGGCAGAACAGGAAACCGTCTTGTTTTTCTTCTTTTTTCTTAAGGAATTAGAAAAAAAAAGATAAAAGTCATGAGTTATGCTGCACTTGAACCTAAAAGCCCCTAGTATAAAACCAGTGTATGCTGCTGTGCATATATACAAGTCTCTAGATAATACTCTGAAGTCTTTACATACAATTTGGAAGTTGTACAGGTGCGAATCCGGGTGCAGTATGATCACAGACACAGTTGCCTGTGCCTTTTTTTACCAAACTCTGAGCTTTAAGCTATTGAAATGGTGCTTTGCTGAAAAAATAGTAATTAGCACAAAACGATGAGCATAGTTCTGAAAAGTTAGGCTGAGACACAAGTGAAATCTTAAGAATCTAAGCAATTTTTTATCCACTTTTTTTTTTTCTCTGTGGTTCAGTCATGGAATAACTGTGGGAGCCTTCACCACATTTAAAAAGTCATATCATAAGTGTTGTGATACATTCAGAAGTGCTAAATTTATGTGATCCAACCCTTAAGATTCTGTGATTCTGTGATCTGGTGGTAGTCTAGAATGACCGGTGGCCATTTCCATAAGGGAGCTGTGGAAGGGTTTTTTTCAGGTCACACGTACTAGAGATGAGCTCTGCGTAGAGAGGCTTGGTTGGCAATAAACTGAACATGAGCCAGCAATGTTCTTGGCCCTCATGGCCAAGAAGACCAATGGCATCCTGGGATGCATCAAAAAGAGTGTGGCCAGCAGGTTGAGGGAGTTTCTGCTCCCCCTCTTCTCTGCCCTGGTGAGGCCTTGTCTAGAAGACTGTGTCCAGTTCTGAGCTCACCAGCTCAAGAAGGACAGGGAACTGCTGGAGAGAGTCCAGCGCAGGGCCATCAAGATGAGGGGACTGGAGCATCTTCCTTATGAGGAAAGGCTGCGGGAACTGGAGCTGTTTAGTCCAGACAAGACTGAGGGGGGATCTCATTAATATTTACAAGTATAGAAATGTTGGACGTCAGGAGGCTGGGGCATCACTTTTTTTGGTGGTATCTAGCAACAGGACAAGGGGTAATGGGATGAAGCTGGAATACAAAAAAAAAATCCATTTAAACATAAGGAAAAACTATTTTACTGTGAGGCTCACAGAGCCCTGGCACAGGCTGCCCAGGGAGGTTGTGGAGTCTCCTTCCTTGGAGGTCTTCAAGACCCACCTGGATGCATTCCTATGTCACCTGATCTAGGTGGACCTGCTTCTGCAGGGGAGGTTGGACTAGATGATCTCTAAAGGTTCCTTCCAAACTCTGCCATTTTGTAATTCTATGATTCTATTATTTGCATTTGATCAAGGATCCTGGATGGTAATTCAGTTCCTCTCATTCTGTTCCATGCTTTCATTAAAGTCTGTTTTGGGGGAAAGGGATCAATTGCAGATGATGCAAAGAGATGATCTTGAGGTCTGTTCCAGCCCTGGAAGGTAGCATCATTCATAATATCCTTGGTTTGTTTATGCAGTCCTGAATGTGCTTAGGATGGACTTGCTCCTTTCTTTCATCCTTGGTTATGTTGCAATATAGGTCTAAAAGCTGGAATTCTCCATCATTTCTTTGCTAAGGGCAACACAGAAATACTTCTTAAAAAAGAACAGACAGTAAAAAAATTAGGAAATTGTGGCAGAGCATTCTAAAAACCTCTTTCTAATGCAGTCCTTTTTACACCAACAAATCTCCAAAAATCTTTTGCTTGTTTTACTTCTCTGTGCTCTATTGAGTGGACTGCACTGTCAGAGGATAGTTGTAGGCTTGAATCTCATCTTTTTTATGGCACTAACTGGTGAGGTTCCAAGTTGCATGCTTTGGTGCTTTTTTTTTTGTATCTTCATTATATGTTGCTTGTGTAACTTTGTTAGGTATATTGGACAACAATTTTCCAGTGGCTCTAAGGGCTTTATTGTATTTTTAAATTTATCCTTTTTTGTACATATATTCTTTTTCATGTGTTTTTTTTTTTTCCTTCTTTCTCTACTTGTCGGCTTACTTTAAACTCTCTTCTTGTGTTTATGTTATTTTCCTTCAAACTCAAGAAGTTTAAATTTTGTTGGAATCAGTGAGGTAAAGGTACTTGCTAAACAAGATTTCTTGAACAAGGATAAAATTGAGTACTCGCTCATATTTTGCTGAGACTGCTGCAACTTGTTTTAGAAGACTTTAAACTCTGAATTGATTATGTATGATTTGCTTGCTATTTTTTTATTTCTTACTGATTTGAAAATTAATTATCTACTTATAACATTTATTTATTTGTGGAAGATAAATACTGCATTTGGTTTTGTGTGTCACATGGTTAACCATATACTAGAGGTAGGGAAGCAACTGAGAGCTAAAGAATATGTTTTGTGCAGCCAGCCAGGCTTTCAAAAATAGCTCAACAACCACACATGAAAACCAGAATTCTGAAAGAGCTCGTATTCTGAGTGCTAGTTGATTGCTAAGCTCCTGTGAAAACCTGGCCACAAACACCACACTGAAACTTCTAGGTGCTGAGCACTTTTAAAAATCTGATCCCATGTGTGTAACTGCTGCTCCATCCCAAATGTGGATCAAGGAAGAGGAGGATGGTTAGAATTCTGAAGAAAAACTGAATTTTCATCTCCCTTGGGCAATTTACACAGGGAGGAAACTTCACAGCACAACTGCAGTAACTTCCAGGCAGGCTCAGACTGCTAGATTCTCTAGGTGCTTTTAAGAAGCTCCATGCTATCAATAAGTGAAATTGTTCCTTGTTACAACAACTAATTTTAAAAAAATCTCTGTCTTATTAAAAGATGCATTTTGAACCTAACAATTTTGAAAACTATAGAGCTGCATCATATGGATTCCTAACGTAATAATCTGCTCTTCTCTTTTTCTTAAGTATCTTTATAGGTATGTAATTTCATATAATTCTCCTCCACCTCTAGTCACCAGCTTTTTCCTTTGTTGACCTCTTCCCCAATCAGCTGATGAAACAAGGTTGTGTTCTATATGTGGTATTTTAGTTCTGCAGGTGTTTTAAGGGTCACTGGAAAAATAGCCTCCCACGCTGGTGATGGGGATTTCCTCTGTAGTATTCATGGGCAGAGCTCTGGTAAATGCTCAGCTTGACAGACACAAATAACTCTTCTTTGACACTGTTAGAACTCCCTTACACCATCAGTGGGTTAGCAGTACTTAGCGTAGTAATGGTGTAGCACATTCAGTGCGTGCCAGCATACACAGAAACAGTTCATATCTATCTGATTGGTGTTTTTCTCGTTAGTATGTTAGCACCTTCCTGATTTTTACAGTGGTACTTGTTGGAACCTACATCCTGAAGTTTGATAAAAGCAATTAGGACAGAGATGATATTTTCTAGTTCCACATTAAAATCCTCCAGAATTAAGTTAAAATCTGGCAGCCATTAACATTTGAAAACTTACTGCTTATAATTCATTAGCTCTCATCAATACTCAGTAGAGGGCACTGCTTACACAATACATATGCATTGTGACAAAGTGTTATTTACTTAGCAGCACTTTTGAGGCATCACCTAATCTATTGATATAACACTGTTAAAGTAGATTATATTATTAGTTTTTGAAAGATGAAGACAAGGAGGCTGAAGTGGCTTGTCCAAGGTCACTGAGGTTGTCTGTGTCAGAGAGGGGACAGAATCTGACCAAAATCCATATCTGGAAGCAGCAGATAGAAATGGAACTTAATACACAAAGTTTCTAGGAAGACAAAGTCCTGTGAGTGCTTGCACAAAGCTATTCTCCAAAACTACCCGTTATTCTTGGTTTCTCAAGCACATTGGGCAAAATGCTACTATCACATCAGTGTATCTGTAGTGAGTTCAGTCATATTTCTTTAGTGTAGTCAGCTTCCAACTGACTGGATGCATGCATCCCTTATTATTTCAAGTTACCACAGAAATCTCATAGCTGGGGACAGGACCTTCTGCTGTCTTGCACTTTGCATAGTCATTTTCATGGCCTGACAAAGAGCTTTCTCATAATGTGTCTTTTCTTCAGAAATGGACAGCTCGTCCACCATGTATGCCTTTTTTTGTGATTTTCCAGTTTGAGTCATCTCTGAGGTAGAGGGTGGGGGATGCTGAAATATCCTACTTTGACATTTTTCAAATGAGAATTTATTGCTCGCTGGAAATGCTTTGTTTTTTTTCTGAAAAAATACTACCCCATACTAAAAAGGTGACTTGAAAGCAGAATAAAACTATTAGAAATTATAGAAACAAAATGTTCCAGTTAATCATGATTCAAAATATTTCTGGGAAATTATCATTTTGATGGTTTTATTCTTTCAGAAACCCAAAATGTGTTGGTAAATACCCGTTCCCTACCCTGCTTTGATAGCTGAGGGAGAAGGGTGTGAAATGCAACAGAAAATGCTTTGTTAAAAAATCCTGTTCGTCCTATTTTTTGCTTTGCATGGAACATCTTGTTTTGACTTCACAAGTTCTCTCAGGTATATTCTTTCCCAACACAAGAAACTCTATGCATTGAGTTTCCTGACATAAGATCATGTCTGAGACTTTTTTACCACAGGTTATTTTGCTTGGCAATTAAGATCATGGAGTAAAAGAAAGGGCCATAGACATGTGATGGCAGTTATCTTGGAAGGGAATTTGAGACAGAAGCCAGTTGCAAGTCTTAAGTACTATGAGTGAGACTTATTTTATAATTGTAGTAATCAGAATGGCTACTTAATGACTTAATCTGGTGGTTTGGTTCTATCAGATTTCTACAGCAGCGTTTCTACAGCAGAATAAGTGCAAGTAAAGATTTTACTGGCTTGCTTTCACTAGACAGAATTTTCAAACAAAGAACTTGGATACACCGGTTGCACAAGCTGAAATGCTAGTTGCAAGGTTCTCAATAATTGGAAATTATTGGGGGAATTTTGATTTTGCTGCCATAACAACAGCTGACATGGAATCTACATGACAAACTTGGGCATCCAATGCCTTGGAGACACCCTGGACCATCACTTCTAGCTGCTGCTTCCAGCATCAGCATCCATCTCCTACAGGTTCTGTGCTATAGGGATTATCTCAGATACCGTAAGGTACCTCGAATAGCTATAAATGTCACTATGGATGTCAAACTAAATTATTTTGATGCTATATTTCCTGAGCACTACCAGGAAATAAAAATCTTCAAAGACAATCTGAGATGCACATATGAAACAGAGGCATACCAAAGCAGAGGCACTCAGATTCATACATTGCTCTTGAAAAATCTCAAAGCTTGCACAGATTCAACTGTATACACTGTATATTTCTTACTGTTGGGACTAAAATCTGCTAGGATGATAACAAGGAAACATGAATGAGAGAGATGTCGTGGTTACATAAAAAGAAGGCCTTGATGACGACAACATAACCACAGAGGATTTTTATATATGTGTCAGTGGTAGCCTGGCACCTTAGCAGCAACTGTTTTCCTTAGCAGCAACAGTCTGGTGTAGCAGCTCATCAGAGAGAACATACTAGAGCTAGACAGCATGATCCAAAACAAAAGAAAACAAAACACAAAGGGATATTTTTTACCCTCACTTTCTTCTGCTTTATCACATACATAACCACAGCACATTTTTGCATCTTCTTTGTAGGTTCCCAGGAGATCAGCTGCTTTACTGTAATATAAGCCTTATTATTATCCTGGTACTTCTAGCTTCTCTTTGCTCATCTCCTCCTTCAGAGATACATCTTTCCCATGTCTTATGCATATACTAATGTCTGTCAGTCCTTTCTAACAAATGCGCTAAGGTCCTCTCAGGCTTGATTTTTGGGTCATGTTTGGCTATGTATGATGCTTTTCTCTTTTCTCCTAGTTGTTCAAGTTGTAAAGGTCAGGTGATTTTCATAGAATCATAGAATGGCAAGGTTTGGAAGGGACCTTTAGAGATCATCTAGTCCCACTCCCCTGCAGAAGCAGGTCCACCTAGATCAGGTGACATAGGAATGCATCCAGGTGGGTCTTGAAGACCTCCAAGGAAGGAGACTCCACAACCTCCCTGGGCAGCCTGTGCCAGGGCTCTGTGAGCCTCACAGTAAAATAGCTTTTCCTTATGTTTAAATGGATTTTTTTTTTTGTATTCCAGCTTCATCCCATTACCCCTTGTCCTGTTTCTAGCTATAATAGAAAAAAGTGATGCCCCAACCTTGTAAATATTAATGAGATCCCCCCTCAGTCTTGTCTGGACTAAACAGCTCCAGTTCCCTCAGCCTTTCCTCATAAGGAAGATGCTCCAGTCCCCTGATCATCTTGATGGTCCTGTGCTGGACTCTCTCCAGCAGTTCCCTGTCCTTCTTGAGCTGAGAAGCCCAGAACTGGACACAGTGTTCTAGATAAGGCCTCACCAGGGCAGAGTAGAGGGGGAGTAGAAACTCCCTCAACCTGCTGGCCACACTCTTCTTGATGCATCCCAGGATGCCATTGGTCTTCTTGGCCACAAGGGCACATTGCTGGCTCATGTTTGGTTTATTGTCAACCAGGACTCTCAGGTCTCTCTTTTCTGAGCTGCCCTCCAGCAGATCAATCCCCAGCCTGTACTGATGCCTGGGGTTTTTCGTCCCCAGGTACAGGACTCTGCACTTGTCCTTGTTGAATCTCATGAGATTTCTCTCTACCCAACTCTCAAGATGGTTGAGATCCTGCTGAATGGCAGCACAGCCTTCTGGTGAGTCAGACAGTCCTCTCAATTTGGTGTCATCAGGGAACTTGCTGAGGGTATACTCTGTCCCCTCATCCAGGTCGATGATGAAGATGTTGAACAAGACTGGCCCCAGAACCAATCTCTGTGGAACTCCACTGGCCACAGGACACCAACTTGATTTTGTGCTGTTGATCACCACCCTCTGGGCTCTGTCATTCAGCCAGCTCTCGATCCACCTCACTGTTCATTCATCCAAGCCACACTGCCTGAGCTTTCTGATGAGGATGTTATGGGAGACAGCGTCAAAAGCCTTGCTGAAGTCAAGGTAGACGACATCCGCTGCTCTCCTCTCATCTAGCTAGCCAGTTATGCCCTCATAGAAGGCTATCAGGTTGGTCAAAGTAGGATTTCTTCTTGGCGAATCCATGCTGACTCCCCCATGTCACGTTTATTGACTACACTTAGGATGAGTTGTTTCATCACCTTTCCAGGGATGGAGGTGAGTCTGACTGGCCTGTTGTTTCCTGCATTGTCTTTCCTGCCCTTTTTGAAGACTGGAGTGACATTGGCCTTTCTCCAGTCCTCAGGCACCTCTCCTGTCCTCCATGATTGTTCAAAAATGATGGAAAGCAACTTAGCCATCACATCAGCCAGTTTCCTCAGCACTTTCAGATGCATCCTATCAGGACCCATTGACCTATGAGTGTTAAGCTTGGCCAACAAGTCTTTAACCTCTTCCTTATCCACCCAGGGCAAGTCCTCTGTTGTCCAGACTGTCCTACTATCCTTGCTGGACTGGGCTTCCCAAGGGCGGCCAGCCTTTGCTGTAAAGATTGAAGCAAAGAAAGCATTCAGTAGTTTGGCCTTCTCTGCATCCTCTTGTCACCAGGACACCCTCTGTGTTCAGCAGATTCCCCCTCGTCATCCTTCTGCTGTTGATGTACCTGAAAAACCCTTTCTTGTTTTCCTTTACTTTCCTGGGCAGGTTTAATTCTAAAAGGGCTTTAGCCTTCCAGGTTGCACCTCTGCATACTGTGGCAAAGTTGCTGTACTCTTCCCAAGAAACCAGCCCCTGTTTCCACCTCTCATAGATGGCTGCTTTCTCCCTGAGTTGTCCTAGCAGCTCTTCATTCATCCATGGAGGCCTCATGCCTCCTTTTCTACATGTGGGTTCACACTGATCCCGGGCTTGAAGATCAACCAGCTCTCTTGGGTGCTTCTACCATCTAGGATCTTATTCCAGGAGCTTCCACCGAGGAGGTCTTTGAAGAGGGGAAAGTCAGCTCACCTGAAATCCAGGGTCACAATCCTGCTTCATGCCCTGCTTCTTCCACAGAGGATCTTGAATGTCAACATCTCATGGCCACTGCAGCTGAGATTGTCTCCAACCTTCACATCCCGAACCAGACATTCTTTATTTGTCAGCACAAGTATTCTTTGTTTGAGCAGCACACCCCTCCTTGTTGGTTCTTCAATCACCTGTGTCATGAAGTTGTCATTAAGATTGTGGAGGAACTTCTTAGACTGTGTGCACTTGGCTGAAGGGCTTTGCCAGCAAATATCAGGGAGGCTGAAGTCCCCCATGAGGACCAGGGATTGTGACTGAGAGGCATCTCTCAGCTGTTCATAGAAGGCTTCATCCATTTCCTCCTACTGATAAGGTGGCCTGTAGCAAACTCCTATAACAGTATTAACTACCTTACCCTGCCCCTTAATTTTCACCCACAAGCACTCAACCTGCCCCTCATCCCCACCCAGGCAGAGCTCAAAACACACTAATTGCTCCCTTATATAGAGAGCAACCCCACCTTCTTGCCAATGCCTGTCTTTCCTGAACAATACATAGCCCTCCATGGCTGTGCTCCAGTCACATGAGCTGGCCCACCATGTCTCTGTGACCACAATGAGATCATAGTCCCGCATCCACACCCACATCTCCAGATGCCTCAGGGTCCCCAGTGTATTCTAATATCTTCACAGCTGTATAGTTATTATGTTGGTTAACCCCAAATAGACTTATAACTTGTTGTATGTTAATAGAGGGCTTCTTGTTGTGATCTCTTCTTTCCTCTTCTTATGTGACAGTTATACAATTTCAAGGAAGGCAATGGAAATTATTATACGTAAGAAGTATATCTTGTATGTAGAACATCACCAGAGTAATAAAACTGGTCATAGTCTGAGCAGTAGTTACCTCTGCTATTCTGCTGAGGAATTTCAGAGTCAAGTTTCCTAATACACAACTCAAAGAATTTTCTGATAAACCATGTCTTGCACACAAGTCCAGATTTGCATCCTGTGCTGAACTTGGTTGTGGAGAAGTAGCTGATCAACTGTACAGAAACAAATAGCTCTATGTACTTTGCAATTAAAGGAACTTTATTTTTATCCAGTGTACAGAGGAAACAGAAAATTCCTTAGAGATTATTTTAAAGGAGGCACTGTTATCATTAATGTTATCTGAAGACCCACGAAGGACAAATGGGGGCAAGATTTACAATCTCAAGTATTTAGTTGATTCAATGAATGAAAATCACTAGGTCTTACCTCCATGTGTGTGGGCGGCCTGGATATTTGTGTAATATAGCAGTGGCCTATTTTGAGCTGTCAGTGTAGAATGGGACTGATGATACCCTCTAAATAACTTTGTGCTGCAACAAAAGCTGTCATATTGGGGATTTAGATTGTTTTCTTTTTAATCTTCATGGATTATCTCTCTGAATTAATGTTAGGTTTTTTTCCTTTAATTTTTTCCATCTCTGCTTCGTCTTTTAGCAATTGCTGTCAATTTTTTTTGTTGTGCTACCTCAGATAAGTAGAACTCTTTCCTTCATCTCTTTAAGGAACTATATTTTTTTTATTTTCACATTAAAACTTAGCATTGGAATTAACAAAAGGATTTAGTTTTCCAAGATGTGGCACATACTGTCTCTGTCCACTGGTGTGCTTGAGCTAGAATTTAAGTTGATGTGTCTGAGCAATGTACTAATATTACATGTATAAATAAATATAATAATAAATTATAGGAAAAATGTAGAGAAATTTAAAATCATTTGAGAAATCATTTATGTTTTAGTCCATGAGAAATCACATCTGTTGGCCTAAAACCTGCCACCCAAATTCCGTTATTTGAAGCTGGAACCTAAATATGAGCTAGATCTGTATCACATTTTTAAACAATATTGCCTTGCTTCTCGGGCTTTATGTGAACCTTGTGACCCCATTTTTTCTTTGTGGTTGTTGCTTGTAATCATAAATATCAAATAGATATTCAACCTAAACAACTGAAGGGGGGGAAGAATCACTAAAGAGCTCACTTTTTCCATGTCTTACTAAAGATTTTGGATCAGGTCAGCTAGATCATCATAACGTTGTTTTGTTGATCTTAAACAAGCTGTGCCAGTTCATGCATTCTAAGGTCTACTCATTAGAGTATTTTCACCCCGTGCATCTTTGATAAATACTAGATATTTTAAAGCTGATCTGTAAGTCATATTTCAAGTCAATAGTAATTTAATTTATCCTTTCTCCACCTCTCATTCCACCTTTAACTTTTTCCTTTATCACTTCAAATATCCCTGGATATGCTGACAAGGCTCATTGGTCAGCAACTCACCCAGCAAATTCTAATATTCCATCAACAACCCCATCAATAATTGTACGAATACATGTGTAGATATGAGGTATATATCTCATCTTGTTCAGAAAGATTACAGGGAAAATCCTAATTACATTTATTTAGCTAAGGAACAATTAAATGTTAAGCACAACATTCCATTGGCTAATTTTTATTACCATATACTAATTATAAATATATAAATACATGTTACCAGCTATTAATTATACATATGCAAAATATAATTATATGTAACTCTATAATTATTACTGGATATATTTTCATAAATATAGATGATTATTAATTATAAATATGTAGTTATTGTTTATTTAGTTCAGTGAATTTTTTTTTAATTGATCGATTAATGTTAATTTTGAAAGAGGCCCATGAATGTCAAAATTAAAAGTTCACAAAGAAAACTGCGTGGTGTTATGTTTCCATATTGGTGTCGGCAGACTTATGCAATGGGCATTTGCTATACAAGAATAGTTTTTTAGATGGATGAGTTTATTTCGAAGGCTGTGAGATGCAAGATTGTGCCATGCCCCTACACCAATGCAGCCCAAGACCTTGGGACTGGGAAATCATAGCCCCACATCACTGTCATGGCTACCTCATGAAGTGAATTAGTAATCTTTAACCTCTCTTGCTCTTATATACAAGGCCTGTTAAAGCTGTGGGCGGGAATAAGGTGTCTTATCTTGCTTATCTCAAATGAGCCAGACACTTCAGAACAGCTGAAAAAAGTTGGTTTGGGTTTTTTTTCCCCTTTTGTCAGCATAAAGAGCTTCTGTGACACTGGTGAAGGACCAAGCTAGCCTTTCTCCCAACAACTTCTGAATTTGTCTTTATTTGCCTCTATTTGTCTCCCCTGTCTCCTTCATGATTTTGTGATTTAGATTCTGATTTATTGGTATATGCTATGATCTAGGACATGGTGACACTACCCCGACTTTCCACATTTTTCTGAAAAAAATGAAGCACATTTTCTTCACCTTTGAGGTGAACAGTATTTTTATATGTCAAGCTTTATTGACGTATTTTTGTTGTATTTTTATTTCCAGATAATCCTAAGGTGAAATCAGAAAATTAGGTTTCAAAGTCCTTTAGTGTAATTAAATTCTGGCAGCATTGTTTAGATTTTACTTAGAAATGACTGTCTTATGTGTTGTTTTGTTTTGTATTTAAATGAACTGTCAATTGCTACACATTTCCACAATGAGTGGTATGGAAATTCATGGGCCTCACTATAGTTAATAAAAGACAGTGCTAGATTTAGTTTGATTTCCAAGAGAAGGTTTGTACTCTTTCATGAAGTTGCTTTGGAGATTTCAAAGACATCTTTAGGACAAAAGAAATGTTGTTTGATTGTTTGTTTGGAGAGCAAGCAAACATCAGACTCTGTGGTCAGTTCTGTGTCTTCCCTGCTTTTGATGAGGTATTTTGCAGCAGAGAGGATATTCTAAGTTAGATTGTAGGTATAAACTTTTTTATAATGACTCTTCAAGTAAAAGATTAGAAGAGTATCAGAAGTATAGAACAAATTCTTCCTTCCCAGACTGTTCCCAGCATATTTTCCAATGACGTTCCCAGTATTCTGTACCACACAGACTGGGCGTCTAAAGCAGGCATGACATGATGCCAGCAAAGTGGTTTTTTTTAGGCTTGAAAGCCAAACCTCCAGAGGGGCCTTATGTGCTTGAATGCATTCAGCACGCTCATGGCAGTCCTCCACAGATAGTATGCAGGTTAGTAGTGAAGCAGCTGTGTGTGTCCAAGAAGAGGTGAAAAGAGGCAAGAAGTGGAACTTATCTCTCTTATAGCTGCTGTTGGGATCTGTCAGCATGTTACATATATCCAGAAAGTAAGATTTAAAACTCTTAGGAATATTTGCCACTATTGTTCTTAAGGTGGCTGATTTTAATCCTATGGAATATTGCAAACTGTTAATAATATCTGAGACCAATGGGCATAACTATTTATGTTTTCATAAAGCAGTCAACAAGACGGAATGAGAAACTACTACAGTTTGGAAAGTGTCAATCCTTTTTACCTGCATAACCGAGAGCTTCAGTGTCTGACAGTGAGGAGGAAGGAAATGTGTGAAGATGTGTGGATACTTTAAATACGGAACCAAAATAAAATTAAATAGAAGTGTTTGTGGTAGTCCTTATTACATTATTCTCATATTTATGACTTATTAGCTCTGACAGTTAAAACCATATTAAAATCAAGAGGAGTCATAAGCCAGAGGCTTGAAACGTGTGTCTGTGTGTCTGTGTACACACATATACAAACACACATATGTGGACACATACACGTAAATGCATTATTAACCAAGAAGTCATCACAGAGCAGCAGCTTTTCTCACCAGATATCCTAAGTGTGCCTTGCAAAGATTGTTAAATGTCACCGAGTAAGATTTTAATCTTTTCCTGTACTGGGTCTGTACGTAGTAGTCAATAAAAGGAACCAGGTTACATTCTGTGGTCTGGAGGCTAGTTAAGACTGTGTGGCTTGCTTCATTGCTTACATTCTTTTATGCTTAAACTGAAAACAGTTAAATAGGGAAGATGGAGGGACAGTACTTAAACCTTTGGCTTGGCACTATTTTATTTTGTGATGCTGGTGTAGACAACAGGAGGAAGTTGCATCCCTGAGAAAGAGAAAATTAAATGCAGGTTTATAAGTGAGGGAGTTCTGCTGTGCTCCAGGAGCAAAAATAGTCCAAGTAGTTTTAATGTCATTTGGACAACATGGCAGCTTGCTTGGAAGTTTCTGTTCTGAGGTCTCCGGTATTACCTAAATCATCTGTATATCTGCTCTGTTACCTCTCCTGCTTGCTTTTCTGTGGTACAGGCTTTCTGCAGGCTTACGAGGTACATATGTGTGTAACATGTTTGTATGACATAGCTTTCCCATAACCACTTAAGTGCTTTCTGCAAATGAATATAAAGTGCACCAATGGTGAAAGGCCTTTTCAAGAGCAAACTGAAGATACTGAAAGGTTGGGGACAAAAAACAAAGAGACGGAAAAGAGCAAATCTGCAGAAAGAACTAGCATCCCTTAACAAAGGGGTCAGACCCTCAGCAACTTATTGTTGCGAAGTAAATATCCAAATCCTTGTCATTGCTGTGCAAATCTCAGTCATAGAAGATACACAGGCTCCTAGAGAATGTGAGATAACAGCTAAGCAAGGCAAGCATTGACAGTACAGAACATGATTTCTTCTAGTGAAACTTCAACAGACTGCTTAGCCTAAAGTGAAGCATAAAGATTCCAGTTCTTGAAATGTCTAACCTAACACAGAAACATTAATAGTTTTCTGCATTTTCACTGTGCACAAATCACCAACACCAGATTTTTTAAAATGCTCTCCTCTAATCTGTTTCTCTACATGCATTAAATTACAATTTACACGTACAGGTGCAAAATTAAAGCATATTTTATAGGTTATAGGAAGGATGCAACCTGCCTTTGCCTTTTGTGGTTGTCCATTTTGGAGCTACACGTGAATACAAACCAGTGAATATTTTAGATGAAAACATAGTCTTTTTTGCAACTTTGGCTTATTGTGGCCTATTCAATTGTTATGTACCATATAAAAATATCTACAAATCAGTTCCTTGTTACAAAGGATATGTTGTTACATGCTTGAGAAGGATTCCAATTAAATCTTTTAGACCCACAATTCTGCAGTGCAGAGTGATCTAACTTTGGGTCTTTGTGCAATGCCATGCAACATCGCAATGTGTATCTTGAGCAGAAAATTCACATTGATTGCATTTTAAGCCAGCAGTCTACTGAGAGCACTGACTGCCAAGACATGCCATCACTTGAGTAAGTTCAGATTGGTTGCTTTACATGTAAAAACAATTTACACATGGCATAATTAAAGTACAATAATCTAAGGATATGGGAGCTATATTTAAAATGAGGCACGTTCTCAGCTGGCTAAGTCAGCATAGTTTTCTCTGGTTTTACAGATTGGTTAACAGCCTGAATCTCTACACCTGAGAGTTAAAGCTGTGTGTTAGAAATCTTCTTGATAAAGCAAAATTGTATATATATTAAAAAAAAATGAGAATTTACATTTCTCCATAATTCTAGATCAAGCTGAGGAAATTTAACAAAAAATAAGTAAATAGTGAGAAGCAAAGTTATTTTTTAAAGTCCATTTCTAGTTACTTTCTGTTTCTCAGGAAACTTGGACAAAGAGCAACAAGCTCTGGGTCCCAAAGAATAAATAGAGGGGAAATGCTTGTGTCCAAATTATAAAGAAGTCCCTCCTTTCACTCAAAATAAACTAATTAAAACAACAATAGGCATGATTTTAAACTGGGTTTCCTATTAAAAAATCTTTATAATTTTAAGAAATCTATACTTCGATCCTAAAATTACAAGTGTTCCTGGAAACCTCAAAGAGGAAAAATTTTCATGTATTGAAACAGACCAAACTTACAAAACTAATAATCAAAAAATAGGAATGTGACATTCAATGTAAGGCCTGTTGCTGTTTCTACTGGCTGCAATAGTATTGCTCTTGGTAGTAAAGAGACAGGGGGATTGTCACCACAATATCAGTCCTTTAAATAGCACCATTTGATTTAATCTGAACCCTTCTAGGTATGTGATTCATGGTATGGTGAGCTGGTTATTGCTATTTTAACATTTTCTGACTTTCTAACATTATCCTAAAGAGAAATAACACAACACCACTCCTGCCCTCCCCTTCCCCCCACATCATTTCACTTGATATTGTGGCATATGATATTAAGCTGGTGTTATAAAGTATGTGAAAGACAGCTGTGATTAAAGAATCTGAGTTTTGTCTCCAGTTGGAAAACACTGAACAAAGTAGTTAATGGGACAACTGCTGCTTTTCCTCTGTTCAATGCCTTGCTGAGTCATAGAAATTGTCGATTTATATACAGTGTTCAAAAAGCAGTCAAATTTCAAGTAACTAATAATAATTTTTGGATCTGTTCCTTTGAGTTATAGCATCAACAACTACATGAACAAGAACAGAGTTGGCTTCCGGTGTGTAGTAAAACCACTGAAAAAACAATGTTGCTGTGAAAGAAATGGTTTCCTGGTAGAATTTAGTTGGTTTTCTTTCTACAGCCTTCTAAGGGCTTCAGAAGGCATAGTTGTATAAAGCACAACTTTTATGCCATGCAAAAAGTCACTACATTTGCAGTTTGTTTTGCAAAATGTCTATAACCAATAGTCTTTGGAAGTGAAATTATTTAAAGTTGTTTTGTGTAAAGTGGTTCTTAGCATAGTGGCCATGCTTTTTAATATTATTACTTCAATGTACACAGTAAATAAACATATTCTAAATATTGTTAAATAATATGTAGATTTTTTTTTAATGCATAGCTACTAAACCCCTTCCAATACATTTTTGCATTGTGTTGAGTGGATTGATCATAAAGAAATATCTTTATATTGAAAAACAGGCTACAATAAACAATTATCATAACTCTAACTAAGGTTCATATTTTTTAGAGTACATTCTTTTCCATTTTGCTCCTTTCAGAAATATACATCTTAAAAAATTGGTTTCCTTTGGTTTGTTTGTTATTTTATTCCTAATGCTTCTCATCTGCCATCTAGTAAAGGTCATAGAAATATTAATGCACTTCCAAAGCAAAAGGATCAAAAAGCTCTGCTTTCAGCATAACTTAGAGTATGGGGATGCAAATTGCAAAAAATCAGTGGCCTGTATCTTTTCACAGAATTATTTAGCAATGAATATAGCAAGTGAGAGAGAAATATCTGTTGGGTAAACAATACACATAAACAACTTCATGGTAGGAAAATAATATGATATAAGAGGCTGTGATGATCCTAGCCTGAAATCTTGAAAATGACTGGAGAAAATAAGGTACTTATAGAGGAGGCTGAAACTAAAAGCATTAAATAACTCAAAAGTTTGTTTTGTATTGCTGTAGTTGGAAGCATTTTTTATTTAATAAAGTACAATTAAAAATAGAAAAACAACATGAACAAGTACAGAGATTGTGTTACTTTCAGAAATTATTTGAGACATTATTTATTTGGAGAAGTTTGTCAGAGCAGAGGAAAAACAAAGTTTTAAGTGGAGTATTCCCCTCCACTAGTGGCTAAAATGTTCCTTGTTTTGGGTCTCAGCACCTCGCAGCCACTGCTGTCTCTTCAGTCCCTCCAGCAATGTGGGACTCAAGATGCTTGGCTTATACTTTAGAACAGGACTCTGTGTTTTCTCCAGTGTGCGGGAATACAAAGCAGCCCTGCAAAGTGTGCATTGAGCCATCCAGAAATCTCAAAAAATAGTGATCTATCTTATCCTGAAGCAGGACAACTGCTTATCATCTTATCCACGGTCCATTTGTGCTTAGAAAATATAATTGCTGGCTTTGTCATAAGGAGTGAGGATACCCCTTTCCTTGCAAATACTTGTTTTGTGACATTTAATAACAGTAAGAAGTCAAAGCTGCACCTCTTGTCTTCTCTGAAAAGCACCAGTTCTGAGATCAACCTGAGGAAAAGTATCTCAGTAAAATCCAAGGTGGAAACTACCTAAATCATCTTGTCATTTACTAAATTTGATTTTCATTCGAGTCTTTTCAGAGAAATAGGAATTAGAAAAAAATGTTGTTGTTTATGGGACCAGACAAAGCTGTGACTGCTGCAGTGTGACCATTACTCAGTCCAGTAATGAGCTTATATAGTAAGTTTATGACATATACATATGTGTGTATACACACACACACACACACGTAGACCCTAAAATAAAAGGTCTTTAGGCACTCACATTCCACTGGCCGGTAGTTTCATTTGCCTGCATGTGCAACTTTGGAACATCAGCAGCTGGGTTACATTACAGTACTGTAAGTGGTATCAGTTTTACCACAGCCACTGCATGCCTCTGACAGTGCAATGTCTGCTGATATTAAAAAGATAATGATCAGGCTCAGTCTTTAGATAAAATTGTATGTCTCCTGGTTGTCACTTTGCATGAAAAAAAATCTGTACATATATACATATTCTTTATGTATAAATTATATGTACACTCACTAGTTTAGGATATTGTTGTGAATTTCTTCAGCTGTTATTTACATAATGAAAATTCCAGGACTTCCTAATAAAAATCTAAACGACACAAGTAGTAGTATGAAGGAATTCAGTGGAACTGATCATCTTTGATGTGATCCTTTGATTCAAGAAACTATCTCATTATAACAAAATACTTATGAAACATTACTGGCTGTCAGTTTTAGAGCAACTCATACCCTGCTGAACCCTGTGGTGTAAACCCTTCTGTTTGTATCAGTGACCACTAAAAACCCTGTAGATCACTCCCTCAGTACCACTTAAAGTAACTGTTTAATTGCCGATAGGAAGTCAAGGGATATGCTTTCTTCAATGAGAACCTTTAAGTATTTAGTGAGTTTATTACTTATAGTTAAAAAAAATCTTAGAGTATCTCCTTGAAAAATGAACTACGTTTCTTACAGAACATCTATGCATTTTGAAGAAACAATGTTCAATGTATACTGCATGGGTTAAAAGTAAAATTCTAGTCTGATAAAACGACTTGCAGCTTTCTATCATGTTCAGTTAACCAGTGACTGACAGTCCATTCAGGATAAAAAGCCTATCCGAGCTCAGAAAGAAGTCCAGTCAACTAGACATGCACCTGAGAGTTAGGGTTTTCCAATTTATGTACATCATGCTCTCAGTTGTCTTAACCTTCATCTCCTACACATATACACTGTTTTAGTATGACAATAAAAGTGCCTTGCTTGGTAAAGAAGAAAATCAAACAGGAAAAGGAACAGACAAAACTTAAATGCCGTTACTGTTATTCTATATTGAAATTAAAATGCTGGCTCCAGGTTGCTGTTGCTATTTCTCCATTTGTCTAATTCCAACCCTTACCTGAGGAACTGTTAGTGTGAAATCTCACAGAACTTCCTGGGCTCATTTCCATATTTTTTTTGCTGACAGCCTTGCATGGGACAATTAAATAATGTGGGTAAGCAGTCACTCCAATAAAAATATTTTTCCAGTTAATTAGAAGATTAGATATCAGTGAAAAAGCGTATAATTGTATTAGCCACCATTGGTTTGACACATTAAATATGCTAGTATGTACACATCTCAGATGATGACACAGTCAGCAGGCTGTAAATCAAACTAATTTACACTTAAAGTAATTAGATAACAAAGAAGAAATGATGGAACGACTAAAGATTGTGTAGAAGACAAGCCACATCACAAATGTAAGTGATTAAAAAGTCTTAATCACAGCTTTGATAAAGCTGCCTAAATGCAAGTAACTCAAACTATTTACCTTATCAATAAACTGGATAATATCCAAGAAAAAAGAAAATAAATAACTGCAAAAGTGCCCAGTGACTTCAGTGCTATGTAAATCAGGTTGCAGCTTGATGGCCAAAGATCAGGTGCAAGGAGCACAATATATGCCTAAAGCAGAAGTAATTCAGGTGGTATTTAATTAATCAAATACAAAGCTGAGATTAATTCTTCTGCCCCCAGTATACATCAAGCTGTACAGCTGCCAGCACATCCTGAAGTTGACCTTTTGTCCTGAAAATGCCTTAGATGCTTAGACTGTGTCCACACTGGTGAACAAAAATACATCAAGGGTCACTTGATGGCACTTGGGTCAAGGAACAGTCGATATCCATACTGTTAACAAGACTCCAAAACAAGGCAAGAATTGATAACTTCTGCCAATTTCTGAATTTGTGTTTGAGATTTTTTTGAGTGGGTGGAGAAGAATGCTCTTCAGCATCAACCAAGAATATACCAGATGCCATTCTAAAAATCTAATGGTATAGGTGGTCCAGTTTTATGTCCAGGAACAGTTTCCAACGGTGTTTAATTTTCTCACATAGGCACAACTGCAGGAATTTTCTTCATAACTACCCAGAACTACCTGATGCGGTGCATACATAAGCCATGTCAAGTTCCAGGACCAACAATAACAATAGAGAAAGTTTCCCAAGCAGATTGTCCTCTGGGATTTAGGATATGTCCTTGGGAAGAACAGATGTGGGTAGGATTCACAACTCCAAAGGGAATAAGATGGCCTTAAGCCTCAGAAAGAATTGTACAGTCATAGAAAAATATAATTTGGACTGCAAGTCATTTATATATATAAAAAGAAATCTGTTCAAAAAGAGGTCAACGGTGAAGACAAAGCATGATGCTCAAGGCCTTGCCCAGATGGACTATAAAACATCTTCAAGAATGGAGGCTACACATCCTCTCCAGGCAACAAGTTCCAGGACTTCCCAGCTCTCCCTGTGAGAACCTTTTCCTTTTATTGTCTTTGTTACAGTTTGTGATCATTGCCTTATGTCACTTGGCATTGCACCTCATAGAAACACCTGTCTTTGTTTCTTCTGTAACCTTTCTTTGATTAGTTGAAGGCTGCAATTACACCCTCCCGTCTGACTCCTTTTCTTCAGGCTAAAGCAACTAAGTTCCCTAGTCCTTAGTTGATGTGCTCCAGCCCCATGATCATGTTTGTGGCCCTCCTCTGGACACTCTCCAGTTTGTCAGTAGTCATCTCCCCTATCTCCACGTAGTTTATGGTTTATCAGACCTTGTCAAATCCTTTAAGCCAGGAGATTACTGAGCTTTAATATCACATTAAGGAGATCATAGAATCATAGAATGGTAGGGTTGGAAGGAGAGAGGGAAGAAGGGAAAGTAGCTTCCCCAGGTTGTTTTTCCTAAGAAAGTTTCTCATAGCCTTGTTTTTTTTGTTGTTGTTGTTGTAAAGGCTATACTCCTCAGGAAAAAAATAGGGTTTTATACAGACATAGTAAAAGTGATAGTATGTGTGCGCGTATGTGTATATGCATGTATTTGGATACGTATCCATATGTGTATGGATGGATACATGTGTGTATCTCCCACAGGGTGGGTTAAAGTACCTACACATCAGTGTTTCAGACAGCTCATGGGCAGGTTTTCACCTGCACCTGCAGTGCCTGCCTATCCTTAGTCACTCTCCTATTCCCTTTGTTTAAATTAGGGATGTGTTTTCTCCTGTGAGATGGTGATGCCTCAAAATTTAACCCTGCACTTACACTTATTTTATGGTTTGGCCTCAAATGACTGCTCATTATAAGAGAATTTATTTACATATGCATTTTTGCACTGCCCTGGGAGCAATATGTTACCTCTCAATCCTTACCCACCCCACCTCACCTTCCCTGCAAGAGGCAGTTCTGTAGCATGGATGCTATTTTTCAGCCCAGGACAGAGTATCAATTCACTTACAGCAACTAACTTCTGTACACTGCTTTTTGGTAGTGTGCTACAAATTTCTTTGACATCAACTGCTCCTCACTCTAATTTACCTTTCAAGAGGGCTAATGAAATGCAGTGCTACCATCCAGCCACATTAATAAAACCTCACAACACCTCCCTAATACTGGAGTACTGAATAACAGAGAAGAAGAATGTAATATGACAAAGATAGGCTCCTATCATATTTGTAAAAGTTTTACAGGAAGGAAATCCTGTCAGCTTTCAAAAGTTCCTCATCTATCCAGACATTTCAGTTAGAGCTGTGTTTTTGTGTATAATAAATTGCTTCTAGTTGGGTGAAAATCATTTTTTAGCTCTTATCTCTGTGATCGGTTACCTCTGCTGTTCTTTAATGGCCTTCACCTCATTATGCAACTAGTCATTAAAAGCTTAGTATCCAGTACAATGGTAGCTTATGTAAAGTGATCTATGAGAGCTTTATATAGGCTTACCAGCCGCAGCCTTAATTTTACTCATTCGTCTTAATTTTTTGTAATCATTTTTTGTAAAAAGGGTATAATGTCAGGCATGCTTCCCTGCTACTGACAGATCCAATCTAGCAGATAATTACCATAAGGAAATTGATGCTTTAGTGTGCAGGGGAGAATTTAATTTACTCAGACATCCTACAGTACAATGCATTCCAAAAGATATGAGGATTTAAGTTTTTAAGAAATTAAATTTCAGTATTTAACATGATTACTTATGTTGAACATCATTAACTAGCTTTTTTTTTAACTGTTTTATATAATTACAAGGACAGTTATTTAGTCTAAAAATCCAAAGTCTTCTTTAAATAAGGGTTAAGGATCCATGAAGTACAAAAAGAAGGTTGCATTCTTTCTCTCCCCCTCTCCAGCACCAGCCTTCCAGCAACAGCATTAAAAAAAATCTATACAGATTAACTGAGCCAATGCGTGGACTGTAGAGCTTTTTCCAATGATGTTTTAACAGATCTTTTGTTATCAGCCTATTCCATCTCTATCAGTCAGGAAAATCATGTTAGTCCTATTCACAAATACAAATTGCTTATAATGTTTCAAAACTGATAGAACTGTGAAGGAGTTGCTGAAATATCAGTTAAGCAAAGTTTTAAACTTCAGTTTGATTTTGGTCATTTGATTACTTCAAGAGAAAGACATGTGATTTAGAATTGGATTAATGTCATTAATATTCACAAAACTGTTTATATCCATAAGAAAGCATTCTTTCTAACCTACAGCATATGTGCTTTGCAAACAGAACACACAGAGCACAATCAATAAGACCCAAAAGGTTGGATCTTTGGAAAAATACAATTTTTAAATCCTGAAAAACTTTCCTCTATGAATTCCAGAAGCTTTGCTTTGATCACTGAACTTCCTTATTAATAGTACTTCAACCAGAAAATTAGACCAACCAAATTTGTAATCCCGCTCTTGTCTCTTATTTGTTTGCTTGAAATTTTGCCAAATGTTTTAAGATAACTTTACCTTCTTTCCATTTGTCATGAAGTTGTACAGTCAGAGAACAAAAAATACAAAATTGCCAAGAGTGTATGACAAGTATCTGTGAGCTGCAGGATCTACGCATAGATTATGAATAGCACCTGCATCTAACATCCTTATAGCTGTTGCACAAGCACAGCTAATGCTAATTTAAAATATTAACTTAGGACACATATTCCATTCTGGATTAAAGAGTGCTCTCCAAGGATAGGAATCTCCTATCCCATAACACCAGAAATGAACCTTGACTGACTTCTCATTACGAGTGCAGACAGGATGGGGAGGGTCTTTGCTTTAATCTCCTATCACATGATACCAGAAATGATACTCGCCAGAACCTTGACTGCCATCTCATTAGGGGTGCAGACAGGATGGGGGGAGGGTCTTTGCTTTCTCCAGTCAGGAACTGGAGAAAGCTCTTAGACGCCTGACCATCTACAGTTTGACAGGCATTTCTAGGTCAGTACAGAGGACTTCTGATGAGATAGTGTTTTCTCCTATTAGTTATTATTTAAATGACATTAGAAATGAAGAAATTATTGCAGTAGGGATAAAATAAGGCCAACAGTTGGTGTCTCTTATAATCCACTAGAAAACAGCTTCTATTTTTTCTCTCAANCAAATATCTATTTGTCAGAGAAGAGAAGAAACTGCCTATGAGCATAAATAGGTACAAAAGGGTAGGTGCATGGGTTGTTAGGTAAAAGTTTTTTCTACTAAGGGCAAAACTAAAATTACTATGGCTTTATAAATAGATGGTCTTGAGTGTACAGAAAAAAATAAGAAAGGCTACTGAATTCATTCATAACCATTTAGTGCAGAGTTGGGTAGATGCTCATGACCTAAAAATCCTACACACATTATCTAGAGACAACTGTACTGAAAAATTTAAGAGTCATTCCTCCGTACTTCCCAAGTCAAACCAGAAAAAAAATAAAAACAACCCAGCCTCAGTAAGCTGTCTCACATGTCATGAAGCTCAGCACAGGAACCAGTTTGGAGTTTTGTTTTCCTACGTTGGACATCAGCCTCAAGAGTTAGAGGAAAAGAATATCATACATGTAGGAAATAAAACTGTAACAGGCTCTGCTATTATTCCAGAAACAGCATGCTACTTGGTATGAAGGCATGAACATTTATAGTGACTTGTATCTCATTATTTTGGACTCTGTCAGCTGATACAAGCAGTGGGATATTTGATTACAACCTTGCTGTTTNTTATAATCCACTAGAAAACAGCTTCTATTTGTTTTCTCTCAAAACAGCTTCGTCAAAGGCAGACTTTTCATATTTGAAAAAGATAAGAAACTGTAAATAAGATGAGGGAATTAGATGACTCAGTATTATTTCTAAAATAAAAAGGTAAAACCATGCCATTTTTAGTTACAGCCATAGATACATGATGTAAAATGGAAAAAGCAAAATGTCAGCACTGACATCAGTGCTGACTTTGAAATAGTTGTTTTTCAGTTGAACTGCACTTGTAAGAATGCCCCAAAATGCAGAAAAGTGACAGTCAATACAGCGGAAGCACAGAGAATATGACAGTGTGCTCTTACACAGTCTGAAGTGACTGCACGCCACTGGAGTCAACGTGTCTCTCAGGTCACAGCTTACCTGGCGGGGAACAGCTAACAGGGATGGAGGAAGCAAGCCGAAGCATCAGTGCCTATGGCAGACATTGCCTGCTGCAGTGCTTTACTAGGGTTATTTCTCTTCCAAGTGAGTAGATCCACTGGAAAATATTTTTTCCTTGGTTTTAAACCATGATCAAGCTTCTGCTAGCAAAACTCTCTACAGAATTTCTTAGGAAATTAAAACAAACAGAGAAGCAATAGTTTAAAAATAATAATTTCACTTTCTGAAGCTTGGCAAAAGTCTACCATCTTAACTAAAAACCCCTTGCTCTGAGAAGAGATCCTGCTTGAAGAGATATTTGCCTGAACACTGAGCTTGGCTTGTCTGTGCTTCAAGAAAAGACAGCCTTGGCAGTCAAGGAGATGTGCAGCTGGAGGTGTGGCCAGTAGCTCAAGGGAGGTTCTTCTCCCCCTATCCTCTCCCCTGGTGAGGCCTCATCTGGAGTCCTGTGTCCAGTTCTGGGCTCCTCAGCTCAGGAGGGACAGAGAGCTTCTGGAGAGAGTCCAACGCAGGTGGACCTGCTTCTGCAGGAGGGTTGGACTAAATGATCTCTAAAAGTCCCTTCCAACCCCTACCATTCTTTGATTATCTGTGTGAATACATCAAGGCCTCTCTCCCACAGATGTTTGCAGGATTTAAGAAACCTCAGCCCTAAAACTTTCAAATTAAGTAGGAAAAAATCCCTCAAAACTGACTGGGCCTTCAGTCAGTATCCCCAGTTGTACTTTCTGAATAATTTTTTACATTAGACAGTCTGGATGGGATCTTGACTGCTGTATGACATCCCAGCTGTGACTCTGCTGGGCATTGCATTGCCCACTCTCAGATGCGATTCTTTATCAGTACCTTACAAACATACACAGTATCTTTGTGGAGCACAGTGCATGCTTATACACATACATATAGTTACTATATATATGTCTTAAGATATGTATATATATAGGCATACATAATGTGAAAAGTATGTATACACTATATATAAAGAAAGTTATATAAACACACAGCTGTTTATTAAGGTATACAGATGCAAGTTGCTGTCAAGTCCCAACTCAGCAGCATTCAAGCCTAGGAAATATTCTGCTCTTTTACAACTACATATAATGATTTTTTTTCATCTTACACAGTTCCCAGAGCAGTGAAAAAGTGGTGAGCTTTTTCTACACTGTTTTGGGTGTTTTTTGACACACAAATGTGTTCTGCTTTCCTGTCAGAAGACAATTTTACCTCACATTTCCAAAAAGTTGTAGCTTCATGCAGAGGGCAGACATGAAAACTTTTAACCTGAAGGGTTTCAGAGAGAGATTTAGATGAGTGACCGAGAAGAGTTCGTCAGAGTGGAAATTATTGCACAACATTAACAAAGATTCACAGAGGGATCTCGCTCCAGTAACAGACCAGTTTATTAATGAGAATATGTAATGGGATATGTGGTACCCTTTCAGCTTCTAAAAAACCTCTAACTTCTACTGAAAGATAATCAAAGAAGATTGTTAAACCTGGTGGGTGCATTTGTCTTTTTTCATCCTTTTATATCTTTTGGCTAAAAGAATGAGAGAGTCAGTGTTGCTTTTATTAGCCAGAGAAGGAAAGACAACATCCCCTACACCTGCACAGAGACAGGACTGGAGTGCCAAGGATTTGCCTGGGAGATCTCTCTTCCTGAGGTCTTTGGGCTACTGGTATTCAGGAGACATCAGGGTTTGGTTCACAAAGCAATTCAACATAGTAAAAACCTGCAGTTCAGGATACTCTTTTTCTAAAGCCATATGAAGTAGAGCCTGTCACTGCAAACTACAGGCAGCTGGGGACATATCTAGAAGGAACACTATTTCAAGTGGAATTTAGATTTCAAAGGCAGATATGGAAACTATGAGAAAGAGAGTTGCCTCTCAGGGGAGAAGGGCGGATAGCTTCTTGTCTTGCTTCTGTGTAAGAGGACAGCAAATACACTGGCTCTAAGATAAGCTTTCTTCCTCAGTGGAAATGGCAGGTCTTCCTTCTGCCTGTCTGCTCTGCTGCAGCCATACATCTCACCCTGCAGGGCCCCGGCTCCTGGGGAGGTGTTGGGAGAAGTATACAGCCACAACAACGACATTTCACTGCCACTGCCTCCAGGGCTATACCACAACTGAGGCACTGTGAGACCACCTGGGCTCTCCTGCTGTCTTGAAGGAATGGCCAGTTTGCAGCAGTACACAAATCCTGTGCTGATATTCACCCTGTGATCACTAATGGATCTGAACACTAACAGCCCTGATCAGCCTCATCTGGCGCTATTATGCCCGCAGGCCAGAGTTCCATTGCAGGTGCCCAGACTGCTCTGTGCTGCTGACTGCAACGACCTCAGCCCTGTGGCGCCTGGCGTCTCCATAGCAGGCCCCAGAGGGGATGCCCTTGGGTGGCTTAAACCTCCGCAGCTGCACAAAGCCAAGGCTCAGTTTAAGGGGCAGCCAGTGAGTCCCTGACGTCCTTGGTCTGGTGTAGCAGGACTGGAAAGCAGAGTGGGAGGTTTCATCAGCAGACCTGCCAGGGAAGTGCAGGGCAGCACTGCCACTTTCCAAAGAGTTGCTGGCCACCATTATACAAATAATTATGCATATGCTTACCTTCATCATATTAGAGGTTTCTGTTGATTGCAATAATGTTGCTTATTCCAGTAAATATGTACATAAGCTGGCCTAGAAAATGGATAAATAATCCCCTTTTCTGATATTTGCAACTTTGCTGGAGAGGAAGAGGTGAGGGAAAGGAGCGGCTCCAAAGAGACTGCAGGGTTGACTGAGGGAAGGGAGCTTTCCCAAGTGCTGGGGAAGCTTGAAACTAGGACCCATTGCTGCTTTCCTCCATGACATTATCAGCACAGCCAGGCTGACAAGCCTTCCCGTGCCATATGGCTGCACCAGGAAAACCCCCTAGAGTGGAAAATTCATCTGTGCACCACATCTGACATAGCCTTCATCCCTGAATCATAATTACTTGTCTGCAAATGCCCTACTCGAGAAAGAAACAGTAAGGGAAGATCGAGGTTTGGGCAAAGGACAGGAAATGAGCGTGCTGACGGTGTGTGAAAGATTGCAACTGAAGCGGTGAACCTTGACAACTTTGAGAAAGAGGGAGATGCGGTTGGAAAATACAATGACTGGAGGAAGAAGTGGAGATGAGGATAAAATGGCTGGTGACAGGAGGGAAACAGTACAGGGAAGGAGCGTAGAGGTACTCATGAGTCAGAGCACAAATATCTATTTGTCAGAGAAGAGAAGAAACTGCCTATGAGCATAAATAGGTACAAAAGGGTAGGTGCATNTGAAGCGGTGAACCTTGACAACTTTGAGAAAGAGGGAGATGCGGTTGGAAAATACAATGACTGGAGGAAGAAGTGGAGATGAGGATAAAATGGCTGGTGACAGGAGGGAAACAGTACAGGGAAGGAGCGTAGAGGTACTCATGAGTCAGAGCACAAATATCTATTTGTCAGAGAAGAGAAGAAACTGCCTATGAGCATAAATAGGTACAAAAGGGTAGGTGCATGGGTTGTTAGGTAAAAGTTTTTTTCTACTAAGGGCAAAACTAAAATTACTATGGCTTTATAAATAGATGGTCTTGAGTGTACAGAAAAAAATAAGAAAGGCTACTGAATTCATTCATAACCATTTAGTGCAGAGTTGGGTAGATGCTCATGACCTAAAAATCCTACACACATTATCTAGAGACAACTGTACTGAAAAATTTAAGAGTCATTCCTCCGTACTTCCCAAGTCAAACCAGAAAAAAAATAAAAACAACCCAGCCTCAGTAAGCTGTCTCACATGTCATGAAGCTCAGCACAGGAACCAGTTTGGAGTTTTGTTTTCCTACGTTGGACATCAGCCTCAAGAGTTAGAGGAAAAGAATATCATACATGTAGGAAATAAAACTGTAACAGGCTCTGCTATTATTCCAGAAACAGCATGCTACTTGGTATGAAGGTATGAACATTTATAGTGACTTGTATCTCATTATTTTGGACTCTGTCAGCTGATACAAGCAGTGGGATATTTGATTACAACCTTGCTGTTTTTAAGTATCACAGAATCTTAAGGGCTGAAGGGATCTTGAGACTTCATCTAGTCCAACCCCCCTGCCAGAGCAGGACCACCTAGAGTAGGTCACACAGGAACTTGTCCAGGTGAGTTTTGTATATTTCCAGAGAAGGAGACTCTACAACCCATCTGGGTAGCACAGTGCTCTGTCACCCTCATAGTGAAGAAATTCTTCCTTATATTTCTTTGGAACTTCTTACGTTCCAGCTTGTACCCATTGCCCCTGGACAATGCCCTTGCACATCATTGAGAAGAGCCTGGCTCCATCCTCCTGACACTCACCCTTTAGGAATTTGTAAACATTAATAAGATGAAGATTAACAATCCAAGCTGAAGAGCCCCAGCTCCCTCAGCCTTCATTATAAGGGAGATGCTCCACTCTTTTCATCATCTTTGTGGCCCTGTGCTGAACTCTCTCTAGTAGCTCTATGATCTGATAAATACAGGGTTTTTTGCCTGGATTATTCTTTAGCAAGATTGAAGAGTAGGATAATTCTTCCCCAAAGCCTCATCTCCGTTGCTATAATACAAATGTTTTGTGCTTTACCGTGTCCTTATTATTCACAGACATAGGGAAACGTTAAATCATCCTCTTTGTAGCAGATTCTTAAAACAATTGAGATCTGTTGTCATGTGGTGTTAACAATACCACCTGGGCTAAATAAACACCACTGTTCCACTCTTTAATGTCCTGTTGACATTTAATCTATTAGTTTAATGATTTCTGTGGGTTCACATCTCTCCTGTGTGGATTCCCCCAACAGAGAGTGCTCATCAGTGATAAACAATGAAATTGGAGCATGGTAGAAGGACTGCTTGTGGGTGTCAGGGTGGAAGATAGGTGAGCTTTTCACTGGGGCATGGCACTTGTTTTTTATTTTCAGTTTGTATTTTCAGGGAAGTTGTTCTGAAGTTGCTGTGTTTCTCATCTTTCCCATCTTGGTTTCAATGGGAAAATGATATGTTGGAACCTCC